>JAHWFP010155477.1:0-31632 GCA_023313725.1 Lithobius niger
GGGGGGGGGGCTTTTACATTATATACAGGGCCTTAGCGACTGGGGAAATCAGGGGAGCTCACCCCCACCCCACCATCCGAGAAGACATAGAGTTGGTAATTTCGAGTTGTCGAGTTTTAAAATCGGAAAATTTTCATTGCAAATTCACGTTCCCATGAATACTAGTTAATTATCATCATCATTCGATCAGTTTGAAAGTAAAGTTTATGATGCAGGTTTGTTTTCATTAATTTCGCAATACTTCTGTGAGGTGTGCAAGTAACTGAAACGCTGTCCCTGATCGTGTCTGGTCGCCTTCCTTCAGTTCTTCTCCCATCCACGAGACTTTGGAGGAAATATAATTCATTAGTTAGTTATCTTTCCTCCAAGCACGAGACTGGTCCCGAAATTAAGGGCAAAAACAATGATGTGATCCCCTAAATCAAGGGAGAAAAAATGAAAATGGAGTATGTAAATTTCAAATGTGGACTCTTTTTCTCCAATAATACTTCAAATTGTTTTGGACAGCTTCAGCTACTGGGGACCCCACTGAGGGTGCTTACAGTGCTCTCTAGACCACCTAGCTGGGTCTTTCAGACCCTTTCAAAGGTACTTTTCAAAGGCAAAATCGGGGACCGTGAATATACATATATATATATACAAGGGGATACACTTATATTCACTGTATATGTATGTATATATGAAGTATGAAGAAAAACTCAATAGGCTAACTGTTTTATTTATTACAGTTTCATGTTACAAGAACTAGTTCATAGAATTATTTAAACTAAATGATGTGAAGTTAAGATATCATTGGGAGTCAAAGTTTAAATTAACAAATTTTAATATTTTGATTGAATAAAAATGTATTTTCATGTTGCTGAATTTTAAAACAATTTTCTGACTTTAATTAAATCAAGTGTCTAACTGTGCTTTCTATGTAATACTTTCAACAGGACATCTAATAAAGTAGGTGCTTTACAGAAAAACATAGTGAAAATTAACTTTCCATTGCTTGCCACTCGCGATATTGAAAGCAAACCAGCCATGATTAGGGCAAAATTTTGGGGGAAACGTTAAAGTATACTTTTGTAAATATCTTTCGACCCTTTCGTATATAATCTTTTGGCATAAATAGTGTATAAATAGACACCTAATGTAAATAATTTGCAAATATATATCTTTGGCTATACATTTAGACCCTAACTCCAAGGATCGCTGGAGGGGATATAACGGCATGCCTATACGAGATAAACCCCATAGGCACGCCTTCACTCAAGCAGTAACCCATTATCCGGCTTTGCTGCACGTCAGTAGAGGCCGGTGCAAGAGTGTCCAACTGTGGTAATCTTGTGCAATAGTGCACGCGTAGTAATGGCTTGTTACTTCCACCTCGCGCTGTTAAACCAGAGGTAAAAGTAATCTCCTGATCAGAATACACGTTGGTGTTTGGATGGGACCTCTCAGCCAGATAACCAAAATGAGAATCATTTAAATGAACGTAAATTCTACAATCAATGAAGCCGTGGAAAGTGAATCCTAAATGACTTTGGTAAATCGATAAAGTCTGGTTTGCTGTACTTTCTGCTTAAAGGGTGGCAAGGAAAGGAGTAAACTGAGACCTAAACATTAAGGTGTAGTTACGCGATACACATTAAAGGTCTCACCTCGAACCTTTTTGTCACTTTATGCTTTCTGGGTGAGCAGGTCGGATACGAAGGTATTGGTTTCGGCAACCAGCCCATAGCCGCCTAGTCACGCCCAGTTCACCAGTGGGTGCAGCGGCCTCAGCAATTGCAGCTTCGAGCAATGATCACTCCATTGTTAGAGATGTAGTTAAGTGTAGTTGGGCGTTGGGCGTTTTAAGCATGTTGAGAAACCAATGGGTCATACATTCAAAATAAAATTTTGATTTAAAAAAAGTTGTAATAAAAAGCATCGTGATTGGGATAGAAACGGAATCGTTACACTACAGAAACACTACAGAAACATGAAACTATGATTTCCTGATTTATAGAAAAAAAAAATCAAATTAATGCTAACCTCTTCCCAGTCTTCGAGAGAATGGGCAACACCGTGTGCTGTTGGAACGTATGCTATCACATTTTGCGAGTATTTACGAATATGCATTTAATTTGACTTTGCTATTCACCAACTTGCTAACCAAACTTATGTGTAGTTATTGAGGCTGTACCGAGCACATTTTTTCCTGCCGAGCCCAAACCGAGCCGAGTGCTCAAAAAATGCCTGGTACACCGAGCATAACCGAGCCTATCAGTGCTACCGAGCAGAACCGAGCACCTTTATTATTAATAGGAGTGTTGCCGGGAGTACCAGCTTTTTTTTTACTTTTTCTTCACATCCAAACTTTTTTTTTTTTCACATTTTTCACATATCTGCTTTTCATTTTTCTCACATACTCACTTTTCATAATTGTATTTCTTCGTTTTCATATACATGCCAGTTTCACAATTTTTTATTACATTTTTTTCTTTTCCCGTAACCATTGTAATTTCTTTAATTTGACACAAGAGAGCGAAAGTGAATTCAAAGCAATTCCGGCAGTAAACCAATCCAATTTTTTTTCGTGTTCTAACAATAAACGTGCCGATGTAATTCCGTGCCCAAAATGAAGACGGAAAATTTGATTGTTTTTTTTTTTACTTCGATAGTGCATTTTGCCTTATTTTTTACACCAACACTCATGTTTTTTCCTTTTTTCCTTTATTTTACCACTGGCAAATTTTCACATTTTTCACATCAGCAGCATCCTTGTAATCAGCACTCGCTAGATGCCAAGCAGGCTTCTAGAAAGAACAATTCTTTTCATTAAAACAGCAACCAGCAACCATAGGCTACTATTAGTTTCGCACACTGTAATTGATGACATTTCGACATATCTGGCGTGGCCAATTAAACCTGCATTAACAACCATTATCATAACAAAACAAGTAATTGTAATTGTAATTGTTGCGAGGTTTGACCTCGGTCTCCCATGTTAAAGCCGAAATTTGGAAGCTTAATTTCTCCGCCGTCGTTCAACATTTCGACTGAAATTTGGTACGTAAGCCTTGTGGGACTTGGCCAATACGTGTACTAACTTTTATTAATTTCCTATTTGTCATATTGGAGATCTGGACTTCAGCTGGAATCGTGAGTTTCATTTTTGTCTTATACGGTGGTGGTGATGGACTTTGGACACGTTTATACAATGGTCTCTGCAGACTAAACCATTTGTCGTAGAAAGCTGGTTCTTAGCTCATTTGAAAGATCTACTTTCGGAGATGTGCCCTTTATAGAAATAGACATTCCAATTGGTCATCCCGTTCCAGAGTTACGGGGGCCTGAAAAATCCGTTTTATTGTTTTACATTGTTTTAAACATTGTTTTTATGCAACAATGGCCATCAGCAAATGCCAGACGGAAAGAGAACTGAATTTGAATTCATTGGGGCCTTGACCCGTGGCCGTACGCCCACCCTAACTACAAAACTCCGTTCAACACACAAACAGCAAAATACGGAAGGAAAGACGGAAAGGTAAGCGTTGGCTAACCATGCTGGTGAGCCAACAATTTACCCACGCGTAAAGAGGCAGCATTATCCTTATTACGAATCAATTTACATAATGATTTCACGTCATTCTCCCGCGTTAAAGCTAAAGTGCCCGTTGCCCATTTGGCTTGCCATCCTATATTACAAATACGGACAAAGCCGCTGGTATACAGCTGCAGACAAACCAACTTCCAAAAGAAAGACTTGCACTGAATGAGTGAGCGAAGCGAGCGAAATTCAGTGCATTTGCCACGAGTGCAGACAACCAGCTTAGTATGTCAAAGTATCACGTATTAGAAAATAAAAACGAATTCATTTGATGTTTAAGGTAAGGTTTAACTGATCCGAAGTCAAAACAGCAAAGTAACACAAATAAACTTTCCTGTAAGGTTTCACGGACCGCAGTGTTCCTGTACTGTTTAATCCACGTAAAACCTTACTGCTGTATTCAACCATTAAACACGTAAATAAAATCAAAACCATATCCCAACTTTCAAAATTGTTGTAAGAATATTATAGTGCGTAATATACGCTACACACTCGCCTACTTTCGGGGCTAAATTTTTCATCATTATTCTAGTCCGGTCGTCTCCTTTCCGTTCATCCTATTGATACATACACCAGTTTTTAAGATTCATATTCAAGATTTCAGGACTGGTATTTCATTTTTATTTTCAACGATATTTCCAGGATTTCAAGGAGTCACACAAACGCTGAATTAGTTAACCTGAAGTTTTGTACTCAGCACACTAAAAGTATGGTTTTTACAATTTTTCAGTGACGTCCTTTAGCCAAGTAGAATGAACCAATACGACATGTCGTATTCTAAAGTAAAAACTGTAAAAACATGAGAAACAGCAGTAGGTTTCACGTGGACTAAACAGTACAGGAACACTGAGGTCTGTGAAACCTTACAGGAAAGTTTATTTGTGTTACTTTGCTGTTTTGACTTTGGATCAGTTAAACCTTACCTTAAACATCAAACGAGCTCGTTTTTGTTTTCTGATTATTATTATTAGGTAAGTAACTTTTAAAGCTAATAATGAAAGTTTTAACAAATGATCATTCAAAACTATTAAATGAGTACTGTTGACACTAAAACTCTTGAGGTTTTTTTTATGACGGAAAGATTCTTAACTTTTTCAGGTTTCAGAGATGAGCAGAATGGTAACAATACCTCCAGTGGTGCTAAACCACCCACCATCTGCACGTTATGCCTAAAAAAGAGCCTTCTGCTATAATGCACTGCTGTGGTTACCAAGCGTATTGTGAAAGCAAATGTCAGAAAAAGCGTAAAAAGAGTAGTTAATCTGCACGAATTATCTGCAAATTTAGTTCCTGTATTGAATTCTGAGGTAGTCCTTCAACCTTCGAGCAGCAGGAACCATGCATAAATCATAATCTCGACTGGAATCAACCAAATGAAGCTTGTGTTCAAGATCCATTGGTCCAAGGATCGCGCGCCAAGACTAGACGCAAATCACGCTGCTCGACTCGGTTAAATGGACGTAATTGTTCGGTATGCCGAGCAATGCCGATCATGCTCTGATCGGTGAGAATCAGCTCGGCAGTTCGGTATTGGTACAGTCTTACTAGTTATGCCAATTTCACCAGTTAGTAAATTGAACTGCATTGTGTCATGCTGGTTTGTATAGTTTCAAAAAATTATACGACGGTCCAGAGCTGTTCACCGTGACGACATAATTCCTTATATGGTAACGCGTTATTGGTTATCAGCGCCAGTAGAATGTTCGCACAGCATGCTGGGAGACCAGTCTCACTCAAGAAGGCTGCGTTTCAATCAACATTGCGTCCCTTAATACGAGTATTCGAGCGAGTAATCAACGGTCGGAAAGAAGGGCAAAATTCTTCGTAATCAAGCCAGGGAAATCGTATGGAATGTCTGCAGATTCTTTGAACAACAAGGCATCTTCACTGCTAAGGCTGATTTGGAAGTACAGACTGGATTAGTGACCAGTGTGTCATAACCAAGGCCAGCTGAGATAGGAGCTGCGTTCCTGGCGGCGACAGGAGATCGTACGTTTGAGAGATCGTACGTAAAGTTACGAAGCTATGAAGTTACGAAGTCAACGAATAGGCTAACAGTGGATCATACTTATTATTCCAAAATTTTAAAAACGTCGAGGAAATTTCAATGCGAAGCTTCTCGAGGAGTCGAGATGCTCAGTGGAATGAACTACGAGTGTGCGTTGTAAGTAAAGGGGGGGAAGGAGGCGCGCTTTGTATGATGACAAGGCGCACAGTTAATGTAGCCTAACTGATCGATAAGCACAGTCAGTCTTATATTGCACACTGATTGGCTGATGGCTGTCATGTGTGTATGTCGTCGCGGTGAACAGCCCAGGCCTGTGGTATAGACAGAAATAAAAAAGTAGGTGTTCCTTCTTGGTTGAAAATAAATTCTTCATTAAACATGTTAAAATAAGAACTGGCCGGGTCCTATTGTGTCACTGAAAGGATTACTCCATCGTTTGCTAGCCTATAATGTCCATTTAAGACTGAATAATAATAAATTCTGGCTTTAATTCGAAAATTATTGTGCTTTAACATTACGAATATTCCCAATTAAATTTATGAATAAATCAAATTGGTTCATTGCACCAACTAAAAAGGAACAATAAAAAGAAAAGCAGTCTTAGAATTCATTCAAAACGTTTCTGCAAGATCAAATTCTGTTTAATCAATTGTTACGTGGATTCTGGGCTTTTGAATAAACATTCAAGAGATTTTAAGTGTGCATTGTCAATTATTAAATATTGTGCATTAATGATAATCATTTTTTGGTGAATGTAACAAACATGTGACTGAGTTATGGCAATCTTTCCAATTAAAATTTTAATTGAAATATTACCATTCGCTAGTTTTTTAACTATTGCTATTGGTGATTCAAAGAGTAAACAATTTCCAGTTACATACTACCAATGTTTTGTACCTTCTACAATTTCTACCCAATTAAATTCGTGGAGCAAAACTGGTTCCATAATAAAAATTCTTTTTATTATTAATAAACATAAATTTCGAAGATATAACGTAAATTACTTCACGTGTTTCAATGACTTCGATTAATGTATTCTCAGGTGATATATGCCAATTTGTTTTTAGCCTCCATGCTATAAAAATCAGATTGTTTATACGTGTAGACAGAAAAAAGAAGAAGCTAAAATAAATAAACCTTCATTTGAAGCTAGTTTATAAATTAACTTTTCAAAATAATCAAGTCAAATTTAAAAAAATAAAAGGGTCTTTCCTTCAATTTCGTGTTTCTGATAGTTCCGGGCCATTTGCCAATTTCAGATTAATGACGAAAAAAATGGCAGAGTCAGACTATTTATACGAAAGCCAAAGCGTACACAAAAAGAGGGTTATTTTTTCAAGAATAAATCGTCGCCGTGATTTTCAAGGTTTAAACTGCTCCATTTTTGTAATGGCACTGTGATTACCGCTCACCTTTATGACCCCGGAGATATGTCCTGTATGTTGATGGTTTTGGCTGCTGACCATCCTGACTTTTAACCTAGTATGTGCTCAGCACTAATAATCTATTTTTAACTACTTTCGCTCATTTTCTATCCAGCCACCACCGAGTCATCATGCTTCCAAATAACCACCCACTGATATGCAAGATGGACTTTGTATCGTTCATTGTACGTTGTTTGGTAACAAGTATTCGTTGTGTTACTCTGGACAGTATTTTATTTCTTATATATGTATATATATATATATATATTTCTTCAGCTTTTAGACTTTAGATGTACGTTTTAACTAAAATATAGGTAGTTTTTCTTTTTTATACATTTTTTAATTCTTTCAAACTTTTTTGGGCTAATTCTTTATGTTTCGTTTTTGTTGTAGAGCTGTCTGACTATGCAAAATCTATTCTGCTTGAGTTATAACACTGAGTGTCCCTCAGTAACATCAATTTCTATTTGTTTTCTTATTTCCTAAAAGTAGATTATTAGTTTGCATTTGTTTCGGTTTCACTTTCTGTTTTAGTGCTATTCATCCCTTCCACTCGGGGTCAAAGAAGGGGTGTGGAACTGTTTTTGCCATATCAGCCCCTGCGTGTGAGGGGTATTGTGAGATTTGTGTTACGTGCATGGTGAGGCCAACCTTTTGTTTTGTCTTCCTCCCTTTAGAGATCACTGTTCGGTTTTGTAAACGGTTGATTGTCTTCGGCTGAGCTGTACTTTGGTTGAACATCACGTCATTTTAATGCAAGTCAATTGGTCAGAGTATTCAAAACAAACGTGTCTTTTCGAATTGAATGATCAATCTTCTGCGATGGCTCTAGTTGGAATTATCACGTTGAATGTAGTTTTTGGTGGGGTGTGTGCCATTTTGGCGTACACCATGTTTCAAGATTTGCTCCGTGGCGGCAAGGAAAATACATTGACCATCTTCTTCCTACCACTGGAGTGTACAGTCAGTTGTCACAGGATTATAAAGTTCCACCCCTTTTGTTCCCCATCACAGTCTTTCTCCACTTCCAATGGTGTCAATGACTGTATCTTTTACAGTGACAGTGAACCTGCCTATGGTATATTGCTTATAATCATTTACGTGGCTGGCACCTCCACCACTAATAGCCAAGGAAATACCGATGATGGACCAACCACCTATTCACTTACTCTCTCTAATCACTACGACCAATTCATCAACAGAGAATGAAGCACCTCCACCACGAATATCTGAGGAACTACTGATGACAGTCCATCCATCTACTCACTCTCTACCTCCAATGACCACGATCAGTCCGTCAACAAGTCGGGTGAAACACACATCGACCACAAAAGTCGTTAGATTCAACTCAATGTTATTAAATTCGACTAGTTTTGGTTTAAAACCCACGAGTGGAGGGATCATCATACGTAATATCTAACAATATGTTTTTTCTTTTCCCTGTGGCTTACGAAAGTAATTGTAGGGTAACGCTCTAGTTTCTTTTTAAACAGTTGATGAAAGTTCTCAAACGTTAAACGGTAATGTAGATGTGCTTATTTTATTTTGAAAGTGTGCATTATTTTTATTATGTGTAGCTAAAATGTGTTTTTCTCTTTCTTTACAGATTCAACTTTTCTTTTTTTTTTAATTCTTCTGGTCACATCAACCTGATAGTTTGCATGATACTTCACTTCTATGAGCCTGCAGCTTATGAGCCAGCTACCCAAACTTTAAAATTCAAAATTTGTACAACTACTTTATTCAAAATTTGCAGCTTCTTGTCTAATATTTAACATAATAATTTCTTAAATGCAATAATGAAACAGATATATTCGACTTTAATAAGTATTGTCAATATTTGTCTGTTTCATATAGTAGTGGTTTTTATCGAAGGTTCAACGCAGTTCTTTTCCCTTATTTTTATTAACTCACGCGTGTACAAATACAAAACCTATCTAACTTTACTCTGGCACCAAAGTTGTTAAGACTTATCCGTTTTTGGTAATGAATCTGCGCATTCGTTTTTGGCAATGAAGCTGTGCGTCTTCTGCAATGCGTAGTTCATATGGCTCTAATACATTTGACGTCATCAGAAAGCTAGCTAGCTTTGTGGAGACGATCAACTTAAGATGTCTTGTGCTGATATTTTCGCTGGAAAATGAAGTATTTCTGCTCCTATCTGTACTACTTTTGGAGCATTAAAATGATGTTTATCTCAGTTAAAAAATTTAAAATATTTATATTAAAGATGTTGATTATTACAGAGACAAATACATGATAAATATTTTCCCTAACCAGGATATTGATAAAAAAGAAAAATACCGCAATTGCTCACCACGAAATAAAACCAAACTTACACTTGTTAGTAGTGTAATAGCGTACGAGACGAGCACAGCACCAAGTCGCGACTTATGACGTCACAGGACACGTGACCACACCATCACGACCCCCAAGATGGCCGATGGCGTCAGTTTCGGTTTCGGATGTGTCTGGACACGTTGCAGGTCATTTCAAACTTAAAAAAGCAAACCAACAGTGGCTTTCATTCACCATTTCATTACATAATCACGCTTCTATCCATTGAGTGAGACTAATGACAGAATAACATCTTATTTTCGGGGAATGATACGACTGCACGCAATTGGCCAGACTTCTATCCATTACAAAACCTCTAACTCACTGTAAACAGCCCGTTCACCCGATCTATAAGGCTAATGTCCCCAAGCAGTGGTAGGTCTTATGTAATGACTTCATGGATCTACGAAAATGTCACATTTAACCTAACGACAGAATTACAACCAATTGTCACGGATTGATACGACTGCACGCAATTGACCATCCTTTGTTTACCAGGAATGCTATAAAACCGAAATGATACATTACGATGCATCAACCAAGTGTGTTATTCCTTTAACGAGATACGCGAGCGACATTATGCATATTCATTTAGGTGTTGTGTTAGCGCATGATGTAAACAACGGAAGCAGTCAATAAAAAATGTGTATCAAAGTATCCCGTGTTGCACTGTCTTAAGTGGATGCCCTAAAGGTATACCAACACATCGTGACTTACTTCCTTTTAATGTGTTCATTTATTCTTTCTGTTTCACTTCACCTGGGGGGGGGGTTCAGCGAAGCTAGCGTCGCACTATACGTGATGCTATCAAAAAACAATGTAGCTGTAATGTAAAAACAATAAAGCAAAATGCAAAGCTCTAATGCAAACTCCAATACAGTACGGCCTGTATACACAAAATGTGAGCTGAAATCGGAGAAACACAGCCTTTATAAAGCCACAGAAAAAAAACGAAGGCCAAACAGACAGGCGCCGAAAGAAGTAAATCAACGCATAGTAAATATTGAAATACGTATTTACAGGCTTGGCTGAGCTCCGGGAACGTGGGCAACCGACAATCAACGCCAGTCACGTTCGAAGCAACAAAGCGTTATAAGGAAAGTACGAGTTTTACAACTCGAATGTTGCGGAATAATTACGGATGACTATGGATTTTCTTGAATGTGATGCTGCGAGGATGTCTTGCATGGGTGGTCTGGGAGCTGCCTGGCTATTTGCACCGTGTGCTACTGGACTGTTTTCAGTTTTGATTGGATTAGATGTTTGGTCTTTGTGAATTTTGGACGATGTTTGGTCCTTGTGGCTTTTGAAGATGCTGGATCTTTTGGCTTTAACTGTGTGACACTGGACTGGTTTTGTTTACTACTTGGACTAACTGTGTGATTCTGAACTGGTTTTGACTGAGACTTGGACTGGTTTTAGATTTCTTTGGCAATGGAGTCTTGCCGGTGTGGCTTTTGACTTGGACTGTTTCTTGGATTTCCTTCGAGATTGTGATGCTACGATGGGATTTAAACCTTAACGATGGAATTTGGCTTGGGTGCCTTTTCGTGATGTTTGGCTTTCATGTGAATTGGAGTTTGGGACACTCAGGCGATACTTGGGTGAAGATATTTGAAATTTTGGCTATTTTAGCCGTGTGATAGTGGACTGCTTTTCCGGTTTTGACCGGACTGGACTGAACGTTGAGATGTTGGGTCATCGTGAATTTCACCGTGATGTTGTGATGGTGTTTTGGCCTGCTTTTGAAGACATTTCGGTTTTCATTGCTTTGAACTGGAGCGCATACTGACTGTCTACGCATACACATTGTTTTCCTTTTTTATGGAATTTAAATAAACTGCGCTTATGGTTAGAAAATGTAGACTAATAGAGGTTGCAAATAGAATCCCTACATCATACAAAGGTTGATAGAGCAATGTTTATTCAGTAATTAACGGTCGAAGAGATACTCCCTCTCTCTCCAACCACCCTTTATGACACTCCTGTTAGAAAAAGTGTTTTGTGCAGTGTTTCATACTATCAGTTTTGGATCAATATGACAGACACTTCTGTTTTTTCTTTCTTTTGTAGACGAACCAATTCTTAACGCTATTATTGTATTAGTTTTGGTCCCTCTGATATGGCAGCCGAAATGTTTCCTTTGAAACCTGAAATGGCGATAGATTTAAAGAACGGTGTGTATGTAACTTGTATGGTGCTCGACGATGATGTCCAAATACATATTCGAAAATATGTAGCAAACCAGCCAACTGTTCGTGGGGTATATTTTAGCTTACCAATTTGGAACAAATTGGCGAAGTCGTTTGTCCGTTGGCCTATTCAATTAAACAGCTCACCTACGGCAGGAGTATTGTATACCAAGCCTAAATTTGGCGTGAGCTATTTTACCATGAACGGGGAGAAACTTATCTGCTTTCAGATGATAAATAGAAATATCATTGATATTACGGTCAAACGATTTGGCATTATCAAATCATCCATGGATCAAATCAATGAATGGACCAATCTATTATCCATTGACCAAAAAAAAAATATTAACTATTAAATATTCCGTCTACATTTTTAAAACACGCCACATTCAGCCAATAATAACGCAATTATAATCGTATGTAATAATATTCGAGTTAAACACGCCAGTCATTCAGAGTTGCAAGTCTCACCATGACAGACGCGCAGTTACCAAAAAAACGTCAGTCATTCAGCGTTGGAAGTCTCACCATGACAGACGTGCAGTTGCCAAAAAGACGTCATTCATTCAGCGTTGAAAATATCACCATGACAGACGTACTGTTACCAGCTCTCAAAGTTAAGACGGCTGTAAATCGCCGGCGAAAGAATCCTGCAATGGCCGTTACGTTCCTCACCTACGGCGCTCACATCATCTCACCCAACACTGACAAGAACTTGTGCGCAACCATTATCGACACTCTGACTAGTGAATTCCAATTGAAATCGTACTGCATTGGCCCTCAGCCCGGAGGTGTCCAGTTCTACTTTCGTTTTCACATGTCTCAAAAGGAAGATACAGTGATGAGTATCGTAAAGACTATTTCGACTAGTGCCATGTTAGGAATAAAACCGTTGAATACAAAAACTACTAGACGAAATGTTTTAATGAACAGTTATAAGAACGATCCAATGCCAGTAGAGAACCTGATAGACGAAGATAAATTTGTACTACCGTTCGAAACCCTTCTTCCAGCCTGGTTAAGTAAAACACACCGTAAGTTTTCGACCTGTCCGACCCATTCTTCGTGAAATATGCTCAATTTTATCCATATTTAGCGGCGAGAGTGATTAATAGCAGTTACTACAATTCCCACGATTGATGTCTGTAAATTTCGCAATGATTAAAGAACTAAAAAAAAAGCATTAACAACAACGAACGTGTCTGTGTGTTTTCTTTTATTGAATAGTGCGTAAAATACATTTTTGAGTGCATAATTGTTGCCAATTGTCAATTGCCAATTGTTGCATAATCAGTTCACTCTCAATTTAAACCACACAAAATCAATTCCGTCCCCGTGTTCAATATAGAACGTCCTGCCACAACCGAAGATGTGATGATCCAAGACATGCATAGGTTCGGTTTCGAATCAGAACCGAATAAAAAGGACCAATATAGCGTGGAAGTATGTAAACGTACCGTTAAACGCATAAAAACAAAACAACAGGATACTGTTAGCTCTTATCCAGCCAACCTTTAAGGACTCCTGGTAAAAAAATAACAAGGTTCCATAGTTAAGTATACGTGCAGTAACGTGTCTATCCAAGTCACATGACAAAACAAATCATGACTCGTGATGTACTGTAGAACAAAAATAGACCTAAAGAACGTGTGTGGGAGAAGTCCCTTCATAGGACCCGCGTTGCTAACTGGTTCAATTCCGAGGTATGCGCCAATGTCGAGCTTCGTGCGACTCTCCCAAAACGATGCTCTACACGGACGGTGCGCGGTACCTCCGACGCTCTCGCAGCGGCCGTGGTTCACCGCTGGTGAATGCAATATTACGGTATACGTGGACGAAGGCAGCAAGTGGTAGATTTAAATTCACGGCCGTAACTAAACAGTGGTCATTTTCTTATAAACAAACGTCTGTCAATGTAATGTAGTTGTACATTATTCTTTAATTGTACTACTGTATTACAGAATACATTATGTACTACGTGTCTCAATACAAATGGTGACCCCTTTATAACGTGTTGTAACGTGTTAACGTGTCTAGACACGACCTTCACTTAAGAAACTGCATAAATAATGACACATGAAGTGTTATTTTTGTATTGTTTACATCATTACACCTTCGAGTTACACTTAACTCATTCTCTTTTGGACGAGTGTATGCACAAAAAACAGAGGAGGAAGGAAAACTAACGTGGCTTACTTTTTAGTTTGAAATGAACTATAACGTGTCTAGACACGTCCGAAACCGAAACTGTTGCCATCGGCCATCTTGGGGTTGTGATGGTGTGGTAACGTGACCTGTACCTATCTACACTACTCTTGTTATAAATCTCTATATGATTGTAGACATTGTTTTTTAGCATGCCCACCTCAGGGCCCAGCCATCTTGAACTATGACATTGCATCCATTTTGCATATTATTAAAAGAAATGCTCACTAGCTATCAAAGCCTACATTGACTAGCTGAAACCTAAAACGAACCAAATGGCCGCCATTTGGTGTTGCTTACCTCTGCGTGCTCACCATTTTCATTACCCACAATGCACCTTAACCGGATGTGATGTCATCAAAGATGGCGGCTTTCCCACTTCCGGCCATGGCGTACATTTTCCTTACTACTCACCGTTTAACACATTGGCTGGCAAGTGTGAATCCCCACCTCGATTGCATCATTCATGTGTGGGTTTAAATACATTGGCATCTACTATCAATGTGCACCCATAAGTGGCAGCATTAACCAAGTTATTACGTGATTTATTGTTATTAAATAATCAGAACTCTACATTTTTAGTAACCAGGAAAAGGTAATATAAACTTTACCTTTAACCTTTATGTTAATATTGACCTGTGCGAATAACACAGCTGATCATCTGCAAAACACTCAATACAAGGAGCTACGAGTCGATCAGTTAGTGTGTTAACCAAATTGTTTTTTTTTTAAGTCAGTTGAATGGCCGCAATATTCGGGTATGGCTTCAGAAGTGTCTCTCTATGCTTGTCTGCAATAATTACAGAGGGTAAAATATTTAGCTGGATACAATGACTGTGACTTTCTGATTAGGGGTTTAACAATTACTCTGCTGTGGAAGGACGTGGACTGGTTTATCTGGTGCCTGCTCTTTTCCAAGTTTCAGCAAGTTCTTTTGAGTTGTTTAAAATTAACTTTCATCCTGCAAGTAAAAGCCATCATCTAGTAGTAAAATTATGCTGAACAAACGAGGAGCATGGGGAAACATATGCCCATTGTCAGCCTGTTTTTACAGAAATAAACAATTCTTGTTTGGTTGAGACAAAGCTAGATATTTTGAAACAAAAGCTGAGCTTTTCATTAAGACCATACGTTGGGCACAAGTACTTAAAGGCCACCATTCATTTTTACAGTCAATGGGCGTTCATGGATATCTATTTAGGCTACCCTGCTGTGATGTCATCAGGGCTACAAATATAAACAACTAGGTGTTCCCGATATAGCATACATCGGTCTAGTAGGAAACCATCCTATAATGCTGTCCCATTTTGTCGTCACATTGATGTTCGGGTTCGTTGTCATGATGACTGCCTATCCCGTTAATCATCATGATCATCTGTACCCCGCCATATTATTTCATTTGATAGTAATTGTTACTTTGTAACTGACGATACTGTTTGCACTGCCGACCATTTTTTGGTTCCGTGAAAAGAATAAACATGCCCGCCCTTTTTCATTGCTTTGGCTTTAATTTGATGCTTTTTTGTTGGTTATCATAATGATTGCCTATGTCCAAACGGGGCATATTGACTTATCTCACTATGCAATGAACGCTGTCATTCCAATCAAATAGGGGAAGACATGAAGGCATCAAACTTGTATGACCAAAATTGTATTTACACTCATCGGTAAAGTTGCTGAATTTATCGTCTACTCGTAAATTTTCCATTCAGACTTATTTGCTTCGAATTTTGATCATGTCTGTAAACTACAACAGGAGCAATTTTCAAAGCAAAGCCAAGTAAGAAGTGGGGCCTGTCTTCCTGTTAATTATAACCTTTTACCTACGTTAACAAGCGTGGAGCCTGTCCTCTAAATTTTTAAAACCCACAACCTCTCTTTTTATGGTGTGGTATGAAGTATGAAATTAGTCGTTCTGATTTTGTAACCCACAACCTCGAATTACTAAGAGTATAGCACTGAAGAATCGAACCAAAATTGGTATTGAATTATTGTGGGTCACCTCACCAAATTAGGAAAAAGTGCCATGTTTATCATTTTTATCATCAAATTTTTTCCCCTACTGATTGTAAAACATATACTAAAAGTGAATACCATATTGAACGGTACTGTACAGAGTTGTTTTATGAAAGAAATTATTTCCGTGGAAATTTTTTGTTTTAATCTGAAGTTTGAAAGTGGTAAGAGAACCATACACGGTTAAGAGGAAAGTGACGTCCTAGATCACGTGACCTGGATGGAAGTGGTATCACTATCCAAGATGGCGGCACCCACAGGAAGCCCAAAGTTGGCAAAGTACCAATGTGGCGTCCGTTACTGTTTCGGTTCAGTTTCGAACGTAAAACACTATATATGTGAACAGCAAAGCAGGGAGCATCATTTCCCAAAGTAAAGATGTGTAAAAAAGAATTTTCATATGAAACCATCAACCTAACTAGAGAGTCTTAGTGATGTTTGATACAATATACCTACTCTACAATGGTAAGCAATGGCACGGTAATTATGTCTACACAAAGGCATTGAAAAGCACCAAAAAATCACATAGCAGACGGAATCATACTTGCAGCACAATGCTTGGAAACTAACAAGACTGATATTTTCACGATGTTCAGGTAAGTCCAGACCCTCAGCTTCCCCTTAAGCCGATATGAGACGAGCAATCTGTATATATTTTTACGTGCAATTTATACCACAATATATTGTAAATAGCAATGTAATAAACTATGTTTAACAACACTAAAATTGAATGTCCATCCAATTCACGTCCGTGCCCGGGCTTCATGGCTGCAATGGATGAGTAGTAAGAGTAACAGTCGAAAATTATGTCACACCCTCCCCTGCGATCGTAAATGTTGTCAGAAGCATTCGCAGCACTGAACTTTGAATTAATAAAGCAAAGTTTTGAAAAATGAGTATATATTCGTAAGTAGCAGATACTTACCCAATATCTTAGTCCACCTATAATACCATGAAACATTATATGAATGAATTACGTTATCACAACCCAGTTGGAGTGTTCCATTCCCAGTGTACCCTTTACATTTATTCACGCAATCTAGTGTGTGTTTTGGGGTCATAGAAGACAGTAGACAACAACGTCCATCTACTGTAACTACTGTAACCCTGGATTAGAATAGATGGGAATAATCGTTCACTACCACCAAGACGTGTTTTCTTCTTTCATTAGTTTGGTTTTTTGGATTCATCCTTGTTGGGTTGTGTTGCTGTCACCTCATATTTTTTTGATATACTTTCAGGATGCCAGCCACTGTGGTTTACCAAAGGCAGTCACAAACTGGACGTATTAGTAGAACTTAACAGGTTCAAACCGAAACGTGCCATCTCGACCACCACTTACTGTGCATGGAGCCATCATGGTGAATGTAAGGGTGATGAACACTGTGGCCTCCGTTCCACTCACGGTAGGTTGTGACAGAGCCTTTAGTAAACAAGGTGACCGTCAACGTCAATCACAGTGTCGTTGTGTCCAATACATCCATTGTCACAAACATACACCCAACTCGGCCAAGACGTCGATGGTTACTTTAGCGCCAGCTTGCATCACGATCTCAACGAAGACACCCAACACAGTTTGCACACACTATCCAGAAAGTGGCTACGGACTGCTCAGAAGATATGGTTTGTTATTGCAAATTGTAAACTCAGCTAACACTGTACAGTTTCCAGCCCCTGATGTCAGTTGGTCCTCGTCCTGGTGGTGAACTCAGACTTGGCTCTTGGTTGTGTTGCTGCGAGCCTTAACTGATGACTGAACGCTGACCCTCCGTTGCCGTACGTGGCTCCTGGTATACGGGGAGGGTCCTGACCGGCTCCAGGACCTTCTCCAGACCAGGTCTTGTGAGGAGCTCATCACACGATAATCGGTAATAAGAGTTTAAGCAAGGGCTCGGGGGTGTGTTTGGTTGTGGTGGGTGCTTCTGTGTTTAGATTGTATTTGGTTTGTGATTTGAAGACCTTTGCAGTTTTGGTTGTCCTAAACTATTCGTTTGCCTTTGACTATTGCAGCTTGAACCCATGCTTTCCACTTGACGTTTTCTTTGGTGATGGATCTTGTGTTTTAGTACGGTATTTTGGAATGTCGATTTCTAGTCCTGTGATCCAGTCTACTGATTTAGGAATTGATTTGAAAGAAAATGAGTTGAAGAATGCTTTCAGAACCAGGGCCACAGGTACTGGGAGGGGGGAGCAAAGTCGCCAACTGCCTTCCCGAAAAATTTCGAAGGGGGGGGCGTAGAAACGATACTTGAATTAATACAAAAAAAGGGTGAAGTTTTATTTTATTAATGGAAATGCTTTATTTTTTTGTGTGGAATGTACATATTTTATTGATGACGCTCTAGTGGGCTTTGCAGTTATACAAGTAAACAGAAACCTCATTTGCATTAACGTATTTTTGGACCATTTTAATCTGTAAATATAACAAACCAAGGTAACTAACGTGAAGGACAGTACACGATGACATGTTGGGAAGCCCAACCGTACTTCCAGGGGCAGCCAGACGTGCGTGTATCCTTTAGAAACCCTCCCTGCTGCAAGCAACGGGCTCCACTACCTGCATTTGTGGCGGACAATTTTAAAAATAATTCACTAAATCTATACAACACAAATACAAACTTACTGTCTACAATTTTCAGTAAAAAAACTGAAAACTAAACTGACTCAAACTTATTTTATCCCGGTTTTTGTAGGGGTAACACGCTGAATCAGTGGCACAATTTTTAGGAACAGGGTTTCTGAATACTGTTACACACTGACTTTAAAATCAGACGAACTAAGCAAATACTTCGTATTTTATATCATTCAGCTGGATATGCTGAGATCGTTGGTAGTGAACCACTTCTCTCCTCTCCCCCCTCCCTCTTCACTTCCCGATCTTTTCGTACAAGATGAGTTGAAGTATACAAGCAGATTGAATTGATATTTAAAAAAATAATTTTCAGCTGGCTTAGTTATATCAACCATCCTAAATTGTACAGAAACCCACAGCTAAAGTCGAATCATGGGGGACTTCGACTATTTCACGCTATAGTGACTCAAAAACTGAAGTTCCATTTAGCTTATTTTTCAAAATACTTTCATGCTTTACTGCGTCATGCATACTCTAGCGAATTTATATATTTTAAGAATTAACTCACATAAGTTTAAATCAAGTAATTTTCATTATGCAGGAAAGTATATGAAATAAAATAAAAGTACACGTTGCCTGTTATTTTGAAAAAAAAAATTGCCCGAGGAAGGAGAAATCGCGTTCAAGCCTACTGCTCACCAAGGTAAATACATTTTTCCGAATTCAGTAACTTTTTTAAGTTGATGTAAGTTGAATAAGTTTGTACGTTCAGTCATCTAAGAATAAAAAATACGGATGCAAACCTATTTACGTTGCCTTTTGGACTTATATGTCAGACTGCCTGAGCGGGGA
This sequence comes from Lithobius niger, assembly GCA_023313725.1. NCBI lineage: Eukaryota > Metazoa > Arthropoda > Chilopoda > Lithobiomorpha > Lithobiidae > Lithobius > Lithobius niger. The sequence goes on from JAHWFP010155477.1 coordinate 19,187, forward strand.
ATCAAACCCATGACCTTTGATTTCAAGGTCAGGGGTTCGATTCCCCACTCAGGCAGTATGACATATAACTCCAAAGGGCAACGTAAATAGGTTTGCATCCGTATTTAACCAATTTCGAGCCCATTGGCTTTCCGTCCCATTTAAACAACCAAAGAATACATTGTGCAGTTCGATTCAAAAGCTACGTGGAAAAAACGAATGTCTCTGATCTGCATTTCAAGACACAATTCAAAAAAATATTATGAAAGGTTAGACAAGTGAGCCAATACTGTTAGAGCTATCTTTGTTCTTTTACTGCTTCCTTGTCCCAGGTTTATATCGGAAAATCGGTGCGTCCAAACAGTTGAAAAAATCCGGAAAAGCACAATATTTTGGAAGAATCTGAAACAACGTTATAGAATGGAGTGTGGGTAAGCCTTGCTTAACCAGGTTTCGTTAAAGGTATGGTCCACCTTCCTTATAACAGCCACGTGCAGATCGTCATCCAAGCATGTTACCATCGCACCACTTCACGAGTCTCGGCGTAGTAATACAAGGTCAACTGAGATAGTAGCTGCATTCTTTTCAGCGAAGAAAGCATCTCAGTTGGCCTTGGGTATAGTAGACTAACCAGCATAAACACAAAAATCGTGTCGTCGCAAACCTTAAAAGTTTTTCGTATTTTAACATCACATTTTATAATTTTTTAGACTAGTATCTTCTTCGGCTCTCTATTGGCATAAATAGGTTTATTTTTTACGGCATTAGTCGTTTAGATTTTTGATCTCATGGTAATTATCAGCAAACGATTACAAATTATACATGCACACACACACACACACACACAGATGAAACGTTATGATTATTGTAAGTGCACAAAGGATCATGTAATCACAGGACATGATGTTTTTCTGATAAACCTAAAATTGAAGAAGTTGTAAACATGACATCAACATTTTGATAACGGGAAAGTACTAAATACTTTTTACTAAAAAGTTGTAGAAAAAATTTGGGGGATCGAAATTTTCTACTCCACCAGCCCCCTCCCCAACTCTCTCCGGTAAAAGGTGTTTCTCCTGTTCATAAAATTGCATCAGAAGTTGAGGTGGGGACGGGGGCATAGGGTTTTGGACAACTGTCTTTTCGTGTAGATGGTGATCTCTTGCCTTTTATTTGGGGAAGTACGACCTGGTATCTTATAGCGTGAACGAAATTCGTGATACGGCGACTCGATTATTACTTTTCTCGGAAGAAGCTAATTCTATTGCTGAGTCTTCGCGGAGGGTGGTTAATTTCTTCTCCTTGGATGTGAAACTTTTGTTGTCTTCTCAGAGATTGGTACAGTTTTCTTCACTTGATGTGGTGCACAGATCTGCATGTCCTGAGACTGTAGATCTTAGTATTTCGGAACCTGGGACTGCTTCTAGATGTTTTAAGTGTGGTGGTTTTGGTCATGGGGCGAAAGCATGTAGGAACCCTTCTTCCTCTGGTTTTGCTGAATTTGGAACTGTGACTAGATGTTTTAAGTGTGGTGGTTTTGGTCATGGGGCGAAAGCATGTAGGAACCCTTCTTCCTCTGGTTTTGCTGAATTTGGAACTGTGACTCGTTGCTTTCGTTGTGGCGTATCTTGCCATGGGGCTAGATTTTGCCGCTCATGATTGTCTGGCTGAATGTCCGACTTGTGCTTCGGATCTGACCTGGAACTGACTTGGATTCGTCATGAGTGATGAGTGTCACAATATCTTGTTACATGATGACAAGATTACTAATATTAGTCTATCCGTTTTCTCATAGAATCCAAAAATTTTATTAGTGCAATAATATTATTGATATTTTACGATGGCTGAATAAAACCTTCTGCCTTTGAAGTCCTAAATGTTGTCGTCTCAAGAGTGACAAATATCTTACATGTTCATTGTTTGAGGGCAAAACCAGGGTACACTAGCGCAAGTACGCCCTATCCCTATCACGTTGAAACACGGTGGTTGTATCAGTTTACAAGAATTTTAACAGGTGGTCAGCGGTCCTAATGGGTCCACGACCGGTGGAAGTACCTTACACAACAGCGAAACTCGCAATTACATGCTTTACCATAGATGGATGAAAACTGATTAATTTCGTTATTCTGAACCGTATAACCATTGATCTGTCGATCGATCAATTAAATATAACAAAGGACCGTTCAATCATATCGCCGAATGGGCACACGTACTAACCCAGAACACTCAACTGTATTGATTTCTACTTTTCCATGCATATTATGTAAACCTCAAGAAATACGCTTTGTGCTATTGTACTAAGATAATATAAAATAATAACGAGAACGACTTCCAGCTTCATTCAACTGCCAACCATGTTGACGGATGTACCAAAAAAATTTCATGTTCCTCATCCAGCACCTTAGATGCTCTGACTGCAGAATTCCAACTGAAGTCTTAATATATCATACTTATACTGAAGGGAAGAACTTCTACCCTTGTTTCCAGAAACCAATCAATGAAGATGCGGATAATGGCATACTGAAAACAATCTCTAATAGAGCTCTATTAGGTGTGACAGCTCCAAAAACTAAAACTGTGATAAAAAATTGGTTGATTGAAATTTATAAGAACAATCAAGTTCCCCACAAGAATCTAACAGTTGATGACAAGATAGTCTTATCATTCGATGGGCTCCTCCCTGGATGGCTTGCAAAATACACCGACCATGTGTACGACCCCTCTGATCTTGTTGCAGTCCATTTTGCACAATATTATCCACGTTTGGCAGCTCGTGTGATCAATTCCCTGTATACAACCATTGGACTGATTATCTGATTGTAAACCTAGAATAAACAACCTGTTTAAGAGCATTTAGGCTAAGTCGATTTATTGTTTAAAAACACAAAATAAATGTCTTGGAGGTTAATAAACGACACGGTGCTTAGTCTAACCTAAACGCACAATTTTACGCATTATTCTAACTAGTCTAGTGTTGCGTTTTTCAAATTCGTTGCGAGGAGTGGTATAAAGGGAGGTTGGAGGTCAGAGTGATTGTTCGTGGATGTTTGTTTGGCTCCGACTCCCTACCAACTGCTTTTTGTTGTAGGCCCTTGTTAACCAGGAAAAGTACAGCTATCGCAGAGTTGATCCTAAATTATCAAGAAATCATTAACCCACCCCGTGTAAGTGTGTGTTACTGCTACAGAGAGGACCAAATCCTATTCAATGTTACTCCACTTGTAACAGGGAGATTTACGATAGTTTACCACGTGACTCAGGTTTGAGTTTGGACGATATCTTACGCCCACATCAGAGGCATATCTGTAATTAACGTGATTCATAACCTGTTCTTCAAGACTTTAAGGATAATTTCTCTAAACTACAGTACTTTTTTCTATTCAAATCCAGTTGTGACGTCGGTCAACCTTGGGTTCTAGATAATCAACTTGGAGTAAACAAGGACTTTATAGTGTCACTTTACGAGGATTCAACAAAAGAACTTTACGATTTCTGGTTTATAGACTGGTTTATTTCTGGTTTATCCATCGACTCCGAAAGCTCAAACATTGTTAAAGTACCTATTACACTGTACATACCTATGTGCATGGCTTATAGCGTTCTTGATTTCCTCCCGCTACTAAAATTACTGCATTCCAATTCTACCTCACAGGGTGTGAAACACATCGTATACAATTATCTAAAATTGAAACAGATGTTGTGCTTAGGGTCTTAAACTTGTTGAAGGAAAGAGTACCTTCAACCCCAATCCAGAAAAGGAGTGTTAAAAAATACAACAAATTACTCTAAAAGCTGTTTTCTAAAAGCTGCAGCCTAAAAGAGAAACACACCCATTTAGTCAAAAATCAAAAAGGTGGCTTCTTTGGTGTTCAAGTGACCCCTGTCCTCAGTCTCCTAGGTGGCTTAGGAAAATGTACAAATGCATGCAATTGTTGCCCCTGGCGACTGTCAGAGACGAAAGAACCATCCCTTACCCCAGGTCGGCATTAACCCAACCCCTAAATAATCCTAGACGATTCCGTGAGGGAGATATTAGGCACCAAACATTCACTGAATATGATAAATCTAGCCTTTATACACAGCTCTTGCAACATTATTTGGACGAAGCTAACTCCTTAAAGTGACAATAACACAATCTGCAACCCCCAGTAGTGTGCTGCCTCAGGCACCACTGGAGGTTACCGCAGGTGTAGCGGCAATGCAGCTCTTCCCCACTGGCCAGCACTGACCAGTCTAGTAGTACCAAAAGCACAGTTAACACTACGTTAGAAGAGGAAAGGAAACCCATTGCAGGTTTTCAACCAAACATGTCAGTTCTGCCCAAAAAAGTACAGGGTAAGAATGAAGCATTTTTTTTTAGATTGTGGTGATGTGGATTACTATCTTTTGATCAGCTAATACTAATACACGATGATAAAGAGATAGACGGGTGCCTGCGTCATGGATTTTATTCACGGATCAATTACAGATAATAAGAAATTTAAGAAGAAAGTGAAACAGATCCTGGCTGGCATTTTATTAGGGCATATACCTATATCCCTCGCAAGATAGCTCTGTGACATTTTAATGGTTTTTTTTTTAAAAACATGTGTCTCAAAGATACTATACAGCTGAATTGCTTTTGGGCATCTGGGATCTAGACCAAGCATCTGGAATTCTGTCAAGTGAGCAACCGCCGTTTGATCTTGAACATGAGTTGCCAAAATCTTATCAGTAGGACAACGACTTTCACAAATGGTAATGACATTTTAAAGAGTGTTTACTTCGACCCACACGATGGTGGCAGTTTCAGTGGAGTTGCTTGGCTGCACAGATCCATCAAAGCCAGGAGCCATCAAAGTACATTACAGGCTATTCAGAGCTAGCTGGCGGGCGAATCCAATTTTACTTTATTTAGGCCTATTAGATGTAAATTTCTAATGTAACAGCGTTAGGGTAAGTAGAATTGACAAAATACAGGGAATGGATTTAGCAGATGTAATCAATTTAGCTCCCTACAATGATAATGTTAAATTTTTATTAATTGTGATTGATCTTTTCCAAGGAGGCATTTGTTTTGCCTCTCAAATGCAAAGACGGAGTTTCAATGAGCAGGGCCTAGACTCGATTATTTAGCAGAAGCGTGATACTTGGTTTGATCACGGAAATGATGTTTTAAACTCCTGGGTAATTAGGGCGTTTAAAAGAATACACACCATTACGTCACTCAAAACGAAAATCTTAAATGTAGCCCAGCTGAATACTTTATTAGTACACTAAACTCAAAAATCAGTCGGTTTTTGAATGCAAAAAAACTAATACTAACATTTTACTTGTTCACACTCGTGTGCTGGCTTATTCCACATCTTCCAAATATCTGTATAGAAAGACAGAACTTAGCCCCCATACCTCGGATCAGGGGGGCAAGCAGATAGGTGGATAACTCCTTTAACGAAAATATTCCCAGTCGATTAATTGTAGGCATGACGTAACAAGTAGCCTGCAACAGTGTATACTTCTCTATTTTGAAAACTTTGGACTCACCTCAGTAACTCTATCCGTCGACAGTGAAATTTTCAGTGCAAAAGCACAGCCTTTGAATTTGCCGATGGCAAGTACGTAAATGCTTACATGTCAATCTATAGCAGGGGGGGGGAATGAGGCTTAATGGCGCGTCGACAGCTTGGTCATTAGCGCCAACCTCAGTCACAGTGCAGTGGTCCGGGTTGCCACTGCACCACACATTACAGAGATATTATTCAAACCCCTAACCTAAATCTTGTCATACATCTGTACCTCCTGCAAAAATTGAAAAACACCGGACAGGAGGACAGACTTATCGCCCAATTGACGCACAATGTCATGCGGAAGATGGAAACGACGACGAACACCATCAAGATGGCGACAATCAACAAGTAAGTGCCGGACCGTAAGTGGCCGCCGACACCAATAACACTCAGGAGGGTCAACCCCCCGCAAAAGGAAACAGTGAGTAAGTCGAGTGTGACCAATGCGCAAACTGGCCAACACCACCTCCTCACGGCGACTGCGGCGACACGCCGAGTGCCATTCCTCAACAGTGCCTTTAATAGTTCGTCAGTAAATGGTTGAAGACCAGTGACATACATATCCAACCAATACTCCAACATTGGGACTCTTTAATGGCGTTTGAAAAAAAATACATCATAGCAAGTATTAGAAAATAATGGTAAGGTACTTCATATGTACGTAACACAACAGCACAATTTTGGTATACAACATCTTTAAACAAAATCAGTAAATCTACAATATATGAACCATTTCTCGTTTGGCATTGCCGCAGCACTTTTTATAAAAATACTTTTCTAATATACTCTATTTCCCTGCACTTATTGTGTGTGCGGTGTATCTTGAGTCCTGCAAGTATATTGTGAGCGGCTACGTGTTCCAGAATGGGGTGGCTTTAATAGATGGCCGCCATTGTTTTTGTAACCATCTTGGATATCAACAAGGCACTCTGCTACTGAAAACGTACAATCGATTATCTGTGTTCGTTCTGCGGAGAACTCAAGATAGGCCGCAGACACTATACATTGTTAGATTGCCAGCCTTGGATTACAAAGATTGATAGTCTGGTGCATGGCTCCTTCAATTTGACATTTTAGTTGAAATTTCAGTAGTAATGTCGAATCGAATATGTGCTTTTGTGGCTGCGTAAAAGTAAACATTGTTTTGTAACATATTTGCTAAAATTTTACCTGCAAGGAAATTCCTTGTACCTTGAGAGTGTACAGTCATGTATGCATTGGTCGTGAGTTTTCTTGTCCACACATTTGTCATGACGACTGCTGACAAATTCGTACTGGATTAAAAAAGAAGCAAAATGTACATAATTACAATATATTCGTAAAAAATATGTTCTGGGGAAAGGTCAGTATGTTAACAGGGTCTGTCTGCTTAACAACAAATTTCTGTTTTGGCTATTTCATGAATTACAGGTTTTTTAAATTAGTTTCGTTCTTTTTTACTTTGCTTTCGTTTTCTTTCATTTTGGTTTCGTTATGTTTCAAATTGCTTTTGTTTCTTTTCATTTTGCTTTCGTTTCTTTTCACATTGCTTTAGTTGCGAGATAATTTTACCAATCTGGTAGTTGAAGCAAATTAAACGGAGAATACTAAATGTAATTTACAGTAAATAGGTAAAGATGTAGGTTTAAAAACGTATTAAATTAATGATTTACTGTATACAGCAATATCAGTAATGTCCATAAGTGGCTACGACTAAAATTATTGAAGTTGAACGACATATTTAAAAAGCAATGTGGTGAGAATCATCAGAGGATTTTCTGTCGGTAATATGTTCCGAACACTTAATTTATTTTTCTTTTATTTATTTGTAATAATTCAAGAATTTCTGTTACGACGCTCCAAGAAAACAACTGAAAACGAAACTAACGGCCCGGTACTGTCGTACAGGGAAGCTTCATTCCAGCCGCGATGTAGGGTAGGTAACAGGAAAATACGGGGCCGCGCACAAATTACATCACTCAAATTTCGTCCTTTTTAAAATATCTCCCTTCAGTCTCACTATTCACAACCTTTGCAACCCTAACCCGTGGAAAATATCGTCGTGGAGTTCACAATTGTCATATACTTCATTTAACCTTCGAACTACTAGCTCTTTCGCCAAGCTAATCCCACCGAGTAATAGTTCAAAGGTTAAATGAAATGTATGAAAATTGCTTACTGCGCAATTTTCAATTATTTCATTTAACGTTTGAAGTATTTATTAGTCGGTGGGATTAGCTTGGTGAAAGAGCTTGGCGTTTGATATCACGACTTCACACGGCCGAAAAGCTTGGTGAGAATCCTTAACAAGTTTTATTTTTGGGTATTGACTTTACAGGAACGGTCTTCAGAAATTTTAGTGCAAAATCTGACTAATTTCACTACTAGATTTATAATTTTCCTACATTGCTTTCCTCTTGCGGTAAGGAATTGGAGGAGGGGCCTAATTTTTTTAACGGCAGTATTAGTTTCGAAGTAGCAGATAGGCCTAATAGAGAATTCGGTTCGATCGTAAGCCTATTCATTCATGATACAATGCGACAAGACTCTTTAAAACGAAGCTAAAATGTTTTTGTTTTTACGGCTGCGTTAACACAAATCTTTAGGATTTCAATTCGACGATGAAATTTTATTATTTAATTTAGTTACGTCGAAGAAGTCTATTAGCTATAAGGAGGCAACGATGTTTTAATTTGCTATGTTATTTAACTAACTTTTGACACTGAATCGAACATTGTAAACAGTGGTCGTAAATTTCTGGTACCGTTGCGAAGTTGAAAAAAGCGACGGACGGACGGACAAAGTCGTTGCAATAGTCTTCTCAGCCGGTACGGCTGTACAGAAGACTAAAAGAACGAAACCAATTTTAAAAAACCGGTAAGTAAAAATGTTTACCAAGCCCCTTGTTGTGTTAGGCTTCATGTCAGCTTTTGCATGTGAAGTGTGACAATGATATATCATTGTTTTGTTGCTGTTGTTGATGCTGATGTTGCTATTGTAGCTGTTTTGTCATTTGTGTGACGTTGTGTTTTTCAGTTAAGCCTAACATCCATTCGATTGAATAAGTCATGTCTAATTTTTTAGGGAAAATATGTGTTCTCCAGCTGCAGTGCCCAAGTCCTAAGATATGTTTTACGGGGAAAAAACACCAAGAAATAAATAACATCCCCCAAAAAAGGCGAGCTTAGGTTGGAAGACGAGAGTGAATTACTATGCTGTGCTCTCAGTACACACTCAAAAAATTACTTCATTATATTTCAAGAAGAAAGCAGCAACAAACAACATATTTTACGGAATAGTAGTTAATGATTTTAAAAAGGTAAAAAGTGTGCATCTTCAACAGATAAAAACTGGCTAGGGCAAAACCCACATGTAGAAAAAAAAAGGGATACCTAAATGATGTGATACCACGATAAGTACTGCAGGACACAGCTAGAGGGCCTGACACAGTAGGGGCTTGTTTTATTTGTGGAGGCCTTCCTGGTGTCGAAAATTTAAATATCAAATTTTTTTTTAAATCAGACGATTATTCTTTGAATGCGTTCGATCATGTTTGATGTTATAATTGTGTGCTTTGGGGAAATTTATGAAAATTAACAAGGTTTACAGAATAAGATGGGTACGAAAGTTTGAACTTTGAAACACCATTTTGGTACGGTTAATATTTATGTCATGTCCCGTTTTGTTGATGCGCCTCACTGATGTTGGTTGCATCTTTGGTGATGTTCGACTTTACAGACTGTGCGTGTTGGATGGGCACACGTCGTTTTTGCCTATTATGGATTTTTAGGGCAAACCCTTTAATAGAGCAGAGTCAAGTAACGTCATATTGGCTACAAGAGAGATACCTGCAAGGGACACTAGATTGAAATGGTGGGTTAAACAACGGCACTTCTAGTCAAGCCAGTGCTTTGAGAGCGGTTTTCGTAGGCTTAAAAAACCGTTGTTTTCTCCAATCCCTTATGCCACGAGGTTGTAATCGGAAAATAAAGATTCCAATCGCCCGTTTTAGGCCTACGAAATCCACTCTAATAGCATTGGCTTTAGTAAGACGCTCTTCTTTTTCCCCACCAGTGCACCTTGCAGCTAACTCAGTTACTGGCTCCAGCATAGAATTATATACAATAATACTACGTCGTGTCACCGCCCTATAGTTTATATGACCACTTTGCTGGCTTTCCTACGACAAAACTCCGATTTCAATATTACTGGCTGCTTGTGCGGAGTATGCTATTGTTGGCCATCTAAAGGGTGCGTAATTATTGCCTTCGTAGATCTGCAACAAGAAAGAATAAAGGTTTCAGCTAAAAGCTTACGGTTTGAAACCATAATGAAGAGTCCTTAAGTTGAGGTTGGGAACCCAAAATGACAGAAACACGTATTTATTTCGACGTTGCAGCGTGCACACGACCGTTGTTGTTCTAGCGCCTTGCAAACCAATGTTACTCTCATAAATGAATACATTTTTTTCTACACCACACTCCATGGCTGTTTGCTGTGACGTGCATATCCGGTGACTGGGCTATAGTCCAATCAGACGGCCAAACAGCCGTTGATCTCGTTCGTCATTGGCTAGCTCATTGTGACGTCACGGCAAACAGCCATTGCGCATGGTTTACTCAAATGTTAACGGTCATGCCAAATGATTTCGCTAACAGCAGCTTCATTAAAATAACTTACAACTTCTTTGAAAGTAATTAAGTAAAAGTTCTTAAAAGATCTTTCTTCCATATAAGTTGACATTCGCTTTCGCTTGCTATCGTGCCTGAAATTGAAGGCGTCATTTTGGAAAAATAAAGTGCACAGCATGATAGTACAACGGTCTAAGGATTGGTGCTTTTTTCCGAAACAATTGGCTTGAAACCATGCAGCAGTGTTGCAAATTAAAAGCGCCATTTTAGAACATAAGTCTCATCGTGGCTGAGTTGTGAGAGAGCTCAGCCTGGTTGCTGTAGGTTTGCGGATCTGGTTGAACCCCTGGAAAGGGGACCTTGGCAAAGTCCCCTCCAGGACTGCCGGCAAGGGCAGCGTGAGAGGCTACCATGCTCCTTCAGCGGCTATGGGAACTATTCTGGCAATTTCTGGACAATCTTTCGGCCCCTATGATGATCGGAGGTTTCCCAGATCGGATCCCCGGGTTGGCACCTCCCTTTACCAGATATTTCTTCTTCTCTAAAAGTCTGGTGATGTTCAAAATTGAGCCGGTTCAACCATACAAGCATTAAGTTGCTTCGGCTGACTTAAGGCTCAAAGAAATTAATTTAAAGAAAAAAAGTATAAACACCCCTTACATTTTACTCAAAATTAAAAACGCTGAGTGTTACTGGACAAAAGTGTTTATTTGTTGGACCTACTGGGGCCCTTTATCCACGTTAAAACAGTTAGTTGGAAAATGTCTTTTTCAGTATATATAAGCTGCGGAGCCTGAAACCTAATCACGTGTTTTGAGTTTTTATTTGTTTAGGGTTTTCTTTTCGATGTATTTCTTTTTTTTTTAACATGTTGCAAGTACTGGTAATACTTTCAGTAAAGTTGTTAATACACTTAGTAGCATAACCCTGAACTAAAATACTTGAAACTTTGCAATACAATGATTTTCTAAGAACAAAAATAAACAAAATGAAACCCTGATACTCACTTTCTTCACCGTTAACAGGAAGTCAACAGTACTCCCAGCGTCTGGCATAGTGATTTGTCGCATATTGGTCCCTTCCCCTGGCGCCTGAAGCAACACCTGAAATACAATTTTGTAATTTCTCTTCAGAAATAATTTTTCAAATATTAAGGCACGACAGTTGTGTGTAAATGCCTAAACAGTCATGAAACAGTTGCATAGGTTTTTAAAAGATGTTTTAAGTGGGCTCATTTTTATCGTTTCAGAAATATTGATGGTTCTTACAACTAAGAAAGAAAGCTAAAAATGTAAAACAAGTTTTCGAGGTATACTATAGCGAAATCAGAAAAGAATTAGGCATGGAATCAATAGAGCAGTGACACGACGTAGTATTATTGTATATAACTCTATGCTGGAGCCTTAATGGGTTAGCTGCAAGGGGCACTTCAGAGAGAAACAGAAGGGCGTCATACTGAAGCCGATGCTGTGAAGAGTGATTTCTTAGAGCTAAAACACGCGATTTTTGTTGTTGGAGAAAACAACGTTATTTTAAGCCTAAGAAATCCGCTCTTCCGTTGTTTTTCCCTCCATTTTTATGTAGTGCACTTTGTAGTTATGCCCTCCAAAAACCATACTGGTGCCAATATGGCGGCAAATTTCACTGCTATATTGGTTTCCAGTAATGCACATGCCTAAACAACACATCCATGCAAGTATGAGATTTAATAAATCTCCTGAATATAGTAAACCTCCTGAATTCGTGACCATTTTCAACAACAACATGCAACAACCCAAACAAGACAACCAAGATTCCATAAACCTCCTAAATATACAGCAAACCTAAGTCTATGAGCACTTTCCAAAGCTAACAGGAATCTCTCACCATGTTTACCCCAGCTCACCAAAGTAGTTCGTAAATCCACTTGAATTTTGCGATATCTCAGCTGGGAGTCACTGGTGAAGTGTTGGATTCATCACCACCAGGAGGCGATTTTTTTTAATTGTATCCACCAATTATAGATAGAATAGAATTATTCGGCTAGTAAGCTAACAGCTTTTTGAAGGGCCGAGTGGCAGATGTTAAGTGGAAGGAACCACCATCGTGAACAGTAGTTTTTTGTCGCAGGAGAGAGGAAACCGGAGTACCCGGAGGAAACCATCGTGCAACGGGCGGGAAATAACCGGAGAAGAACCCGTACATATACACTTTCCTTCCCAGGATCGAACCCGGGTTTGCAGGAAGCCAGAGATGTACAGCTGGGACCAAGACGTGTACCGAATCTGACGCCCCAGTACTCGCAGCTACCCGTGCACCCGTGGGGGGGGGG
>JAHWFP010155477.1:76015-90464 GCA_023313725.1 Lithobius niger
AGGGGGGGGGGAAGTGAGGCTTAATGGCGCGTCGACACTGTGGGCCTCGTCACAAAATATGTGTAGAACAGCGTTTTTTGTGGTTGTTGTAGTTGTGTTTTTTTTTTTCGTCCCACCAAGTAAAACTAGGGTGCGGTAACAGAAACTGGATTCTGTTATTTAAACCCAAAAAAATTAGCATAAATAAGTCTAAACTAATTACCCTTCTTCCCGCCATACAAAAAAATCTTACATTTTTTCTTTTTTGGGGCGGAGGGGGAGGCTGGTCACTCCCCCCCACCCCATCACTGCCGTCCATTGAACATTCGAGCCATAGCTTGCAAATTTTCAACAACAATATGCCACTCAGCCACTCAGCCATACTGACATGGGGGGGGGAGATGAGGCTTAACGGCGCGTCGACAGCTTGGTCATTAGCGCCAGCCTCAGTCACAGTGCAGTGGGGGGATTGAGGCTTAATGGCGCGTCGACAACTTGGCACGCACCACACCACACATTACAGAGATATTACTGACATGGCCATTACCTTAGATTTAATAAGGTATGACGCACCGACTTCCACAACAGAAGTTGCAGCAATATTTGTTGGCGAAGACGGTGAACCTCCAGCAAACTGAGATATTTACATTTATCCCATTGCAGAAACTTGCAAAACATATCACCACTACACCAGTGTTGCGACCCCATGGACTATCCTTTCCCTTTCCCAAGGGGGGGGGGGGATTGAGGCTTAATGGCCCGTCGACAACTTGCGAGTGCCAAGGAGCGAGTGTGGTTGGCATCTTGAAATGTAACACACGCAAAAAAAAAGATCAAACAAACGATTTCGAGTAACTCAGCTACCGTATTTTGCATATCGACCCTCTGTGTATCGCGGATTGTTAGATGCTGTACTGTCGCACAAACAAAATGAGGGCATACTCATTTTGGGAAAGATGGGGGGGGGGGGGTTTGAGGCTTAATGGCGCGTGGACAGCTTGGTCATTAGCGTGCCAACCTCAGTCACAGTGTAGTGAGGGGAAAATATTACCTTTAACTTAACATTCCAATGAAGTCGACGATACATGCAGCAAAATTACCAAGACGCAATGGCTATAGTAAGAAAGTTTGGAAAACCAGATCTGTTTCTTATGATTCAGAACCATCAGCTGCAGTTAACGACAAATTTCATGAACAGAAGGCAACATGTAGAAGAATCCTACTGGTGACCCTTCATAATAAGAATTTGACGATATTGAATAAGTTCACCGACCCAAAGGACATATGGACGCAACTGGAAGAGACTTATGCCGCTAAGTCTAGACTTTGTAGACTAGATGCACTCACTGAATTGATTGAATACAAATTTCTTCCAGACGAATCTGGGAGAGATTATGTCTTGAAAGTGCAACTATGTGCTGACGAGATTGAAAAAGCTGGTTGTTTCCCTGTTAGTGAAGAAATGGTTTGTCTTTTCTTGATAAGAGGTTTGCCTGAAGAGTTCAAACAAATTGCCATAATTTGCGAGTCATACCATGGCAAAACAAGTAAACAGTGAGAGACAAGCAATTTTAAAAATTGCGAAGGTGCAAGATGCTAATCCATCAGTTGCTCATGAACAGCAAGAGAATTTCACCAGTTCTCGGAGGAAAGAAGAACAAGGGTCACCTTGCAACGATTGCAGATCGAACAGACGAGTTCAACTTCTTGTTGGTGCAAATGGTCAGTCCAACTACGTATCGAGCATAGGAGTGTATTGTTCCACAATTTCTAAAACTCACACAAAGAAAGAAACATTACTTGTAGATTGTGCCGCGACGAAGCACATGTTCTTCAGTAAAGATGATTTCATTTACTATGAAGACATAAAAGGAGAAATTGTCGTGTTAGCAGACAAGTCACAAACGCCAATTGTAGGGAAAGGGATAGTACAGTTGAAACTATATGGATTTAATCTGAGTTTGAAAAATGTTCGCTATGTACCGACTCTACACACTCGAATTTTATTCCTCGGTCAGATGCAAGATAATGGCGCAGGAGTGAATTTCCTACCTGCAGTAAAGAAGATGTGCAGGTTTGATTTAGCAGTAGGTCCTAAATCGAAGTTTGAAATCTTCAGAACGGAAGAGAATATGTACAGGACTGAAGATTTTTCAATCATCACTGACTTCATGAGGCCAGCAGTGAGACGTTTCAGAGATTCAAGGAGCAAGAATCCGAAATCACGGGAATCCAGACTCACGAAAAGAAGCCAGGAATGACTGCTGGGAATGGCACAAGAAGTTAAGCCACCTGTCATATGACTCTCTATGTATACAAAAGCAGAATCTAGTAGTGGGTTTGGAGAAAGCCATTCTCAAACCACCGGAAGAACTTTGTGAAGTGTGCCAGCTAAGCAAATTAGTCGATTATCGTTCAACAAGACAACGCCATGTCAAAGAGCTTCGAATAAGCTCGATTTGATAAATAGCAACGTTCGTGGACCACTGAAGGTGAAGACTGAAGGTTAAGACTTTATCACTTTTTAGATGACTACTGTCGTAAAGCCACCGACTACCTGATGAAGCATAAAAGTCAATCTTTAGAGCACTTCAAAAGCTATAAAGCTAGAGTAGAGAAGGAGACAGAAATTTCCATTAATGCTTTAAAGACTGACAATGGAGAAAGAAGAATTTTTACGTACCGGCGGGATCCGGCATGTGAAGATGCACGTGTACACACCACAAGCAAATGGAACCACTGAGAGATACACCCGCACGCTGATGAACCTAATCCACACAATATTAGTGGGTTAAGAACATTCAAGAAAACCTTGATTTTGAAACCAAGGCAGTGCAGACCAGGCCCGGGAAGCTAGACGTACGATCAAGAGTTGGAAATTTGATAGGTTACTCACAGAGTAGTAAAGATTACCGGATCCTAATACTCGAGGAGAGATGTCAGGTTTGAGGACGTGTTTGGCAAGCCGGTGAATTGTAGCAACGAGTTTGAAGACATGGGCTACACACTTGAGAGCAAGCCAGGTCAGGACTCAGAATTAGGTTGGGGTAAAGTGAGAAGTGCTAAACAACCGCAAGTTATACCCTTTCGACAGCTGATTCCTACACATATTACTAATAAGAATATTCAAAAAATTTGGGAACCTGAACTATAAAACCAGTTGTCCGGAGCAGTTTAATGATAAAAATAAATGATATAACGAATATAGTGTCTGCACACCACGACATGAAGAAAAATGAATTATTTTCAGCTCAAAGTAAAATATCTGTTATTTGGTCAGTTTAGAGTAGTAGTTTAGAGTGTCCTCAGTTTTTAAAATGAGAGGACATTTACGTTGAAGGAGAAAGGGACTAACACACTATACATAATACGAAAAAAAAAGTAAGAATTGTCTGGGATTTCGCTCCATAAGCATTCTTGCTATATTTCTTTTTATTTTATTTATTTTGATTCTTGTATTTGTTTGTGAAACGAAACGAATAAAAAAAACCGGTAATAGTTAACGACTGCATTCCATGGACGAACAGGTAGTGAAAGTTGATCGGTTGCCCTAAGTGACACGATTCCAGGGGGGGGTGGGGGATTGAGGCTTAATGGCGCGTCGACAACGTGGTCATTAGCACCAACCTCAGTCACAGTGCAGTGGTCCGGGTTGCCACTGCACCACACATTACAGAGATGTTATTCAAACCCCAAATCTAAATCTTGTCATACATCTGCACCTCGTGCAAAAATTGAAAAACACCGGACAGGAGTACAGACTTATCGCCCAACTGACGCGCAATGTCATGCGGAAGATGGAAACGATGACGAACACCATCAAGATGGCGACAATCAACAAGGAAGTGCCGTACCGTAAGTGGCCGTCGACACCAATAACATTCAGGAGGGTCAACCCCCCGCAAAAGGAAACAGTGAGCAAGTCGGGTGTGACCAATGCGCAAACGGGCCAACACAACCTCCTCACGGCGACTGCGGCGACACGCCGAGTGCCATTCCTCGACGGTGCCCTTAATAGCTAGTAACTTATTACCGTCCTGTCTGTCCCACAAGGTCTGCCAAAAAGCGTGTAACCTCAGACAAAGAGCTGGAAAGGCGTCTGAGGGAACAAGGTTTAGATCCCTTTCGAGATGGGCAGAAAGGGCCCGTTTCGCTGCAGAATCAGCTTGCTCATTTCCACCAATCCCAACATGGCCCGGGATCCAGCAGAAAAGCATGGTTTTCCGCTGGCCAGGCAATCGGGAAAGCAAGGCTTGGACACGTTGTGTCAAGGGGTTCCGAGGATTGTAATTCGCGAAGGACTCCAGGGCACTCATGGAATCGCTGAAGACAATGAAATGGGTGCCCTGAAGGCCAAGGATCCATTCCACCGCCAAACCAAGAGCCAAAAGCTCTGCAGAAAACACAGAATAGCCCGTTGGAAGGCGATGGGCAACCGTTACTCCCTTACACACACAAGCACACGCCACGCCAACGTCCGACTTCGACCCATCAGTAAACAGCCGCTGATAACCGGCGTACTGAGAACACAGCCGCCGGAACCCCTGCAAGTACCTTGCTGGTAGAGTGGAACCCTTCGGGAGGGACGCCAGAGCGAAAATGAAAATGCCACTTGGGACAAGCCAAGGGGCCACTGGCATTTCCCCAAGCCTCAAGACACAGGGCATTTCAGAGGCTATCTCCTGACAGGACTGCTGGAGCCTATCGCGGAAATCACCCTTACCGACCCTGCGCCTACCGACTCGCAAGTCTGGCCCAAAAACTATGGACCAAGCAGGACTGGATTCCACAGCACGCAAACGTACAGCATACTGAATGGCAAGCTTCCGCCAACGAATGGCCAAAGGTGGCTCCGAGGCCTCAGCATAGAGGCTGACCACTGGAGAAGTTCAAAATGCCCCAGTCGCCACACGCAGGCCACTGTGATGCACAGTGTCCAACATCTGGAGAGTCGAGTCACTAGCCGAATCATACACCATGCACGCACAATCAAGTTTGCTGCGGACAAGGGCTCGGTAGAGGCGCAACATGGCAGCGCGATCGGCACCCCATGAAGTGCCCGACAGAACCCGCAAGATGTTAAGTGCCCGCAAAGACTTGTCTTTAAGATGGTGCAAGTGTGGAAGCCAAGATAACCTGGAATCGAACACTAGACCCAGGAAACGTGCCTGTGGGACAACAGGAATTTGTGCCTGTCCCAAGTGCAGGCAAGGATCTGGGTGCAGCGTTCGTTGGCGGCAAAAGTGGACGCACACAGTCTTGTCCGGAGAAAACCTGAAACCATTACCGACCGCCCAGGTCTGGACTTTGTTAATCGCCAACTGTAGCTGCAGCTCGCAGGTCTGCATGCGAGCTGCCCGAAAGCGCAGGCCGAAGTCATCGACAAACAATGACTGGGGAACAGCAGCCTGTTGAGCAATGGGGTTGATCGCTATAGCAAACAAGATGACACTAAGAACACCTCCTTGAGGCACACCATTCACCGAGACAAACAGGCGGGAAAGAGTCACCCCGACACGAACGCGAAAAGAACAGCCTGAGAGGTAAGACGAAAGCAACAGTGGCATCCGTCCCCTCAAGCCACAGTCATAGAGATTACGGAGAATCCCATAACGCCAGGTCGTATCATAAACCTTAAAAAACCTAAGTGAATCCAATTATTAAAAACAGAATAAAACAAACTGTAACACACAAACTTCTTTTTGAAAAACCTAAATATTTAAACTAGCATTTAAGGAAAGCTAACTTAACCTAAGTGAATGAAATTATTGTGTACAAAACAAATTGAAACGACAAAATCTAACGTAAATCTCACGTAAAAACTCACATAAGTAACTCACTATAGCATTGTTACTAAGCATTATGTAACAAAGAAACGAAGTAGACTTATCAACAAGAAGCTTAAACCTAACGCAAAGGCCAAACATTTTTACGCTCTAAAAATAAACATAAATATGGCTTGAATAGTGAAATGAGAACGAACCTAGCTGAATTTGCAAACACTAGTTTAGCAAAGCGGAGATTATCGACTGCGGTAACTAAACGTACAATTTACTAAGACGAAGTTAGCACATAGGAAATTTACACTTAAACATCTGACCTTTTCGCCAGGTAGTTGTTGAACGTGCACGTGGTCACCGTCAAGATAACAACTGCACTTTTGCCAACAATTGATGACGTCATGTATTGCTGCTTATTGCCTAACAGCGGAAATCTTAAACATCAAAAACTGACAAGTGATGTGTTCTTCATGGTAGCCAGCTCTGGCGTTGCTTATACTTTGCAGCTTATGCAGCACAATTTATTTGAATTAAAAAAAAATAATTGTCCTTCTTCCCCAGTCCCCATCCTTCTTCCCCAGTCGACAATTTCCCTTTTTACAACAGGGATCAGGTTGTAAAATTTGAAGGCGGATCGAATTGTGACAAAATACGGAGTAATTTAAACCTTATTTAAAGAGGTGAAGGTTTTCGGGGTATGAAATATTAGCTAGTTAGTATGTGAATGTACTAAGCAACCTCCTCGAGCGAAGGGAGACGACGTAAACGGAGCAAGGTGTTTGCTGAATGGAAAACATGTTCAGCTTTGGGTACGAGTTCGTGCCTTGCGTAGGTCCAACTTACATTCAAACCGTCGCGTTTTTGACGTTATGCAGCTCAAAAATTTCTTAAAATAAGTGAAACAAGACCACCCATGTAAAATGTAGTACTAACACAAATTACAAGTGTGGTTCATGATGGTCGGCTCTGGCGTAGATTATGCTTCGCAGTTGATCATTAGCTTCGGAATGTAAAATTCTCTTACGGGTAACAACATGGACGAATGTCTCGCCAGTACGCAAAAAGCGCTTCGTGCGTTTAAGTGTCAGGGGATTACAGCAGGGGGTGGCAACTGTACTAGAAACAATGCATTACAAACCTTCGCAATCTGCCTTCCATCCAACGCTTGGCCGACGTCTACAACGCAACATGGCGCCAGCCAACTTCCGGTTCTCGTCTGAATGAGATCTGATGAGATTCGCCGAAGGCCAATCCTACAATATATTTATTTATTTATTTTAGTTACAAAATTATTGCAACCCCCTATAAAAAACATAACAGCAATTTCAGATTAAAACAACAATTTTGAGAATCTCATTCAGGCAAGAATCTCATTCAGGTCTCGTCCCTGAATGAGATTCGTGAAATTGTTGTTTTAATTTGAAATTGCTGTCATGCTCTTTGTAAGGGGTTGCAATAATTTTGTAATTAAAATAAATAAAAAAAATATATTGCAGGATTACCATATTGCGGTTTAAGTATATCGTTCTAGAATACACATCCCATAATTCATCATTTCTGTCGTAATTGTGCGATTCACGTAAATATGTATTGAGCAGGTTACCAAAAATGTGAAAACACTGTATCTTAAAAATGATGCAAAAATCAATTTCTAACATCAAACAGCTATTGGAAAATTAGTGCAAACTGTTTTCATGTGTTATGAAAAATTTGCAAAGAGTATCACAGCGTAACTGAAGCCATGTGTGTTTTTCCCTACTCGTCCGACTTCTGCTTCTCGAACATTGTGTACCCCATGCCAATCATTATGGCGGCTGCCATCCCATAATCTCAAAGCGGACGTATCGATGCTAGCTGCGCCTTAAACCGTGAATCTGCTAGTCAGGTAAACCATAGGAGTTGAGTTGTGTTAGGGTGGATAAGCAACTCTCAGCTCAAATGCATAGCCGAAGTGCGTAGTCTTTGATGGCAAGCGTGGCTCACGAATGTACCCAGAATGCAAAGCGCGTTTGCTACTTCCGCCTCACCAAGCCGCTATGAGGTATTCGCGGTTATTCCGCTCGTAGACTAATGGCATTCCACCGTAGGCGGTGGAATTTTCCTTGAAATGCGCCCTGTACTACGTTGTTTATGATGTATCAAACGTAGATAAGAGATTGTTATATTGCCAGGCGTACGTGACGTTGTGTTTTGTAACAAAGTTTGACAGTCGAACGAAACCTTAACGCCGATTGTTGGGGAAGTAAATATCGTATTTTTGTAACACACGAGACGGGGTGCTTATGAATGCATGATATTTGCAAGAAAACCAGTGCAGAATGAGTCATCTTCTTGTGATATCAGTTAAGTTTAACCAAGTTAAAATGTCGTAGCAGCAGAAAAATTGAAAAAATTATTAAATCCAATTTAATACCGTTATACCAGTTTAGTACCGCGTTATACTAGGCGTCGTCTGCTTTATCCGCCATGTTGAAAGATGGTTTAGAGGGATTAAACCTAGTACGTTGGTTGTAAAGTTCCGATCACGCGGCCGCGAGTGCCAATTGGCGTGGCGGTACGTCCTTTGATGCCGCGCTCTTAAACTTCCGGTTTAGTCAAGTTGCTTATCCATCCAAACACAACTCAACTACTATGGGTAAACGCAGTTACCATATATCGTCCTAGATTACAGCTGGCTCCAGTTAAAACTGCGCTTGTCGCATTCTTGCGTTCCCTGGCTAGACCGACGATCCCAGTGTCCGTGTCTGTCAATGGTGTGACGATCACTCAAACATCCACATCATTAAAAAGATGCAATTTGTGGCTGGTTGGTTGGAAAGTTGTTTGTTCGTCTTGTCCTCTGGAAAAAGACGGCTACAAATATGGGAAATTCGTCGAAAAAATGGTAAGATAACCGTGCTTTGTTTATGCCTATTCTTAATGTCCGAAAGTACATTTATAACCTCAAATAAGCGAAAAACAAATTCCCACAACAATCGTGCAACAATCGGCAACAATCACGCAACAATATATGACGTCAGACAGTGTTGACCAAAATCCATTGTTGTGGACCAAAGTTTTTTTTCTAAGTTTTCAGGAACGTCCGTCAACAACAGTAAAAGAAGAGCAAGCCTATAACTTGGTGCCTTCATCAGTAACAATCGCTAAAAACCAGAATATTTCGCAAGATTGGTTTGCTATCTGTCGTATCTGAAAGATTTGGAGTCTTTCAAGTCAATACTGACTAATCCAGCAAAACTGAATACTCGTTTAGCACGCAAAGTAAGAAAATACTAAATACTACATTTCGTAAATAAAATAATGATAACAAAAAACGGTGTCAAGAATATTTGTACGCCCATTTTATAAGGTTTCAAACAGCAAAATTCAACAGTGTTTACGTTAAGCCATTTGTCCAACTCTTCACGTGGTAATAATCCAATACCATTGTAGTGAAAGATGACCATCGTTGGGTACGCTTTAGTATCCTGTCTAGGCCTATAGCTTTCATTCAAGATCGTATTACTTCACAAAGCGTTTAAACGACTTTGAAGTGCAGAAGAAGCTTTGTTTCTAAACTGAGTCAAGGCCAACTGGAGTAGAACGTTCGTGACTTGCCTCCCGGTTCCACGCCAGTTCCTGAGAACAACCCTCGATCAGGATTCGAGAAGAAAAATCTACAGCTTCTCACCCAGGCGGCCTTGTGACAGGTAGTGGAATACAAAGAAAGAGTTACAACTTAGATACTCTTACGTCGTTTGGACGTGTTTGTATTTATAAACTTCTGATTTCACATACCAATATGTGCCTGTAGTGTTTACTCCATGTGATATCTTAATGCTCTACTCAAATTTTTTTCTTTATTTCTAGTTTAGTTTATCGTTTGTTTATGAACTATATCATTAGGAAAAACACATACTTTATTCGGATCAATTCCTTCAACATTTGCGTAATCATTTTTTTTTGGGAGGGTCTGAGAGCGGCGTAAGAGTTGCAACAAGAAGCAGCGAGACGCGGCGGAATTAGCGAGCGAAGCGAGGGGCTCCTCTAATCTGTCCTCGTTTAAAATGCTTGGTTGGTTGGTTGGCTGGTGATGTTCATCTTCTCCTCTGGAAGTAGAAGGCTACAAATATGAGAAGTTCGTCAAAAATAGCAAATTGATCCGTTCGTTGTGTAGGTGTATTTTCAAAGTCCGAGCTGGGTCCTAAATGACCGAAATTAACGAAAAATGACCATTTGCAACAATCAGCAACAATCACCCAACAATGCCTCAACAATACATGACGTCATGATTGTTGCCAAATTTTTTTCGTGGACTCGAAGCCGTTCGGAACGTCCATCACCAATGGACTATGGCAACCGACGAACGTGGAACGAGTCAATAACTTGTTCTCAGTAATAATCAGTAAACACCCGCAGCTTTGCGTAACATAGCCTATTATATTTTAAAATTGGAGTCATTCATATCATCGAGTCTATAGTATTCGGACAAATACAGGACAAGAGAATAATCGTTTAGCCGTAACACAAAGACAAAAAAAAGATTAAATGCTAAATACTAAATTACGTGTAGAAAGTATATTGACACCAGAAAAAGGTGCCAAGAATATTGTTACGTGTGCGTCTGTATCATTTCAAACAGCAATATTCGAGCATTAGTGTTTACATAAAGTCATCAGCCGGTACCCTTCTTATTTATGCTAAAACCTTTTATTATTTGGCTACGAGTTAGTGTCTTGTGTAGGCCTAACTTACATTCAAACCGTGGCGTTTTCACTTGACGCTCTGCTGCTGTTTCGCCAAGTGAGGGATCATCAGAAAGTGATAAGACGCTTATGGAAAAATATGTACCGAGCAGGGCGTAAAGAAAATTCTTCTAATAAATGAAACACGAAACCCCATGTAGAGTGTAGTACTAATACAAATTACAAGTGATGTGTGGTTCTGGGTTGTTACATGGATTCAGTCACGTTTCTGAGGAAATGTTTGCGCTGATTGAATGAGCGAAGCGAACGAAATTCAGCGTTTGTCATCAGAAACAGTAGTAGGCTAAATATTTATTCAGTAGTGCAAACGAACGACTTTCTACGATGGATAAAAGATCATTGGAACCGTGGCGTTTTCACTTGATTTCTGTAGCTGTTTCGCCAAGTGAGGGGTCATCAGAAAGTGAAGTGATAAGAAACCAATGGAAAAATCTTAACTGAGCAGGACGTAAAGAAAAAAATTCTTAAATTAAGTGAAACAGTGAAACAAGACAACCTATTTAAAGTGTAGTACTAACACAAATTAGAAGTGATGTGTGGTTCGGTGTTACGTTTCTGAGAAAATATGTGCGCTAATTGAGTGAGCGAAGCGAACGAAAATCAGAGTTTGTCATCAGAAACAGCCTTTTTTCCTAAATACAGTTATTAAGTACTAGGCTAAATATTTCTTCAGTAGTGAAAACGAATCTGTTGAATCTTGAGAAAAGAAAGAGTAGGCGCAGTAACCGTTTGTTTACGAATTGAATCCTTACGAAAAACGAGTACTTCTGATCATTTGCTTGGTCATTTGACTGTTTGTTTTTGATGTGGAATTATCCGTCTTTGCATAAGTATTGAAACAAGAAATCTCCTCGAGCGCAGCGAGGCGCGGCGGAATGAGCGAGCGAAGCGAGCGACTCCGCTAGTCTCTCCTCGTTAAAAAAATGCAAATTATGCTTGGTTGGTTGGTTGGTTGGGGTAGTTCGTCTTCTCCTCTGGAAGTAGAAGGCTACAATTATGAGAAGTTTCTCAAAAGAAAGCAAATTAACCCGTTCGTTGTGTAGGCGTATTTTCAAAGTCCGAGCTGGGTTATAAATGACCAAAATGACTATTTGCAACAATCAACAACAATCACCCAACAATGCCTCAACAATACATGACGTCATGATTGTTGCCACATTTATTTTCGTGGAAGCCTCGAAGCCGTCCAGAACGTCCAGCAACAATGGTCTGGCGTTCACGGACCAACGAGGAGCGAGTTACTAAATTGTTGTCCAGTAAAGACCTGTAGCTTTTCGCAGTACTATTTTATTATCCGTTTTAAAATTGGAGTCATTCACCGATTCTATAATAACGGACAAATCTAGGACAAGAGAATAATCGTTTAGCAGCAACACAAAGACAGGAAAAGATTAAATGCTAAATACTAAATTACGTATAGAAAATATATTGACACCAGAAAGGGGTGCCAGGAATACTTTTACGTGTGCGTTTGTATCATTTTACACAACAATATTCGAGCATTAGTTTTTACGTAAGGCCATCAGCCAGTTTTCTCTTTATTTATGCTAAAACACGAGCAGCTTTGGATAAGAGTTAGTTTCTTGTGTCGGCCTAATTTGCATTCAAGCCGTCGCGTTTTCACTTGATTTCTGCAACTGTTTTCGCCAAGTGATGTGTGGTTCTTGGTGGTTACATTGATTTAGTCACGTTCGTGAAGAAATGTTTGCGATGATTGAGTGAGCGAAGCGAACGAAAATCATCGTTGTAAATGATAATGACCGAAAACCGCGGGCATTCCTAAACAATGCCCGAGGGCGCGCAGCGTCCCGAGGGCCATTGTTTAGGAATGCACAAGGTTTTCGGTCATTATCCGACTTAATGCCCATTACGGCGAAGAGCTCGTTTCCATTGTCGGCTATTGTTGGCAGACGTTCTATGCTTTGAAAGAACGTGGTATTGTTACGTTCTTGAAATAACGGACCATTGTTTTTCATTATTGGTAAAGATTCGAAAATAGTTGAACGTTTTGCGGGAAACTAAAATTCTTGGTAGGCTACTGATGATCAAAATGCCTTATCGTATTCCGTATTTGTGCTTTTCGATGTGCATGTTTGTGCGTTGCGTGGCAAAAATCACGACAGAACTGTCAACACAAAGACAACAAACTTTTGGCAGGTCAAATGAAAATGGGCGAGAATACCTTGAATACATATTAAACGTTTCAAAAATAAATCAACGTGGGTTAAAACATGTAAAAGGAAAGAAGAAAACAAGCCGAACAGCTATGTGATCTATAGGGACGAATTGGGTTGCTAGTTTGAATCCGGGTCATGCCACTCCAAAGGTGGCTTACTGTACTACCTTAATTCTAGTGTATTATTTTTGCTGTTTGGCTTGTTTTCCTCTTTCTTTTATATAATTTACATGAATTTGTGCTAATTTATTTAAAACATATAAAAGTGCAACCAAAGAGAGTCAAAGCATTTTCTCTTCCCGACAATCATTCTTGTTGTCCTGGCAACCTGCACAGACTGTATCAAAATTATTGACCCGAACATGCAAATACTGAGGTTGTGTATTTTTGCCCCCCAAAAAAATACAGTAATAACATTTTGTATTACAACCGCCCCGTGGGTAAAAATGTTCCGAGCAACATCATCAAAAATGTTGCAACAGATCCCAATTGCTAAGTTGGATGGCTAATTAAGCAATCACAACATTCGTGTCAGCAACAACTTTGTATCGACCCAACGTAGAAGAGCAGCTCATTGTGCAAACAACTGGCCAACGTAACTTGAAATCCTTACAACAGTACAAGAAAAGCAGCCGTAGTATGCAAGCAAACAACATTGGTATTATGAACGTCGTAGCAAATGTATCAGGCCGGAGTGTTACAAATGAAAACCCGGTCAAACATTTGGTGATGAAAAACTGTAACCCATTTTACAATCATTACTCTTTTGTAAATGTAACGGCATTGTAATGTAGTGCTTTACTACTTCAAACGTGTTTTTTGTTTTGTTTTGTTAAAATAAGCTGTTTTTCAAACCCCGGGCATTCCCTAGGGAATGCCCGCACTTTTCCCGCCTTCAGATGAAAGTGCGGGCTTTCCCGGCAACAATGGGTTTTTACATTGTTG
This sequence comes from Lithobius niger, assembly GCA_023313725.1. Taxonomy (NCBI): domain Eukaryota; kingdom Metazoa; phylum Arthropoda; class Chilopoda; order Lithobiomorpha; family Lithobiidae; genus Lithobius; species Lithobius niger. Next base: position 89,641 of record JAHWFP010155477.1, read on the forward strand.
CGTATTGTTTCAGCTGGGCTTTCCTTCGCCGAAAAAGGCATTAATGTTATCAGAAACAGTAGTAAGCTAAATATTTATACTGTAGTGCAAATATTTGAACGACTTTCTATGTTGGATAAAAGATCATTGGAACCGTGGCGTTTTCACTTGATTTCTGCAGCTGTTTCACTTAGTGAGGGGTCATCAGAAAGTGAAGTGATAAGGAATCGATGGAAAAATCTTCACTGAGCAGGACGTAAACAAAAAAAATCTTAAAAAAGTGAAACAAAAAGCCCATGTAAAGTGTAGTACTAACACAAATTACACGTGATGTGAGGTTCTCGGTGTTACAATGATTCAGTCACGTTTCTGAGGAAATGTGTGCGCTGATTGAGTGAGCGAGGCGAACGATTATCAGCGTTTGTCATCAGAACAGCACTTTTTCCTAAATACAGTAATTAAGTAGTAGGGTAGGTTACGCTGATTGAGTGAGCGAAGCGAACGAAAATCAGCGTTTGTCATTAGAACAGCACTTTTTCCTAAATACAGTAATTAATTGGTAGGGTAGGTTGCGCTGATTGAGTGAGCGAAGCGAACGAAAATCAGCGTTTGTCATCAGAGACAGCACTTTTTCTTAAACACTCTTAGTAAGTTGTAGGCTAAATATTTATCCTGTAGTGGAAAAATGCGCACATTATTTGGATCACTTCCTTGAACATATGTTTGATAATTTTTTGCTGGGAGTGTCTGTCAGCACCATATGAGTTTCAACAAGAAATCTCCTCGAGCACAGCGAGACGCGGCGGAATGAGCGAGCGAAGCGAGCGACTCCGCTAGTCTCTCCT
>JAHWFP010155478.1:6217-29068 GCA_023313725.1 Lithobius niger
AATGGTAGAGATGCATTATAATTTTCACTGCTACTCCTTTTGACCATAAAAAAATGTTGTCTGGCCTACTGTGAATCCTGTGTATAACATCGTTAGTCAAAGATACCTACTTCTTCATCTTAGTTCTCAAGTCTGTATACAACAATCCTGCAATTTAAAATTATTGAATCTCATTTAAAAAAGGTTGTTTGTTATTATTATAAATTTCGTTGGTAGGCTTAGTGGATAAAATAAAATGTATTGATACTGTATGAAAGTTATTTATATTTTCGTGAGCGTTTCTTTTCAGACTATTGCACGAGTGAAAGCAACTGTTCCTTAAAAGCCAGTTTTTGTAACAAGGAAACTCAGTCTTGCGACTGTGTCAGCGCTGTCCCATGGAAAAATTCAGCTGGTTACATCTACTACTGCGGTATGTAAACGTGTAGATTTTTTCGTACGTGTTTCGTTTCTGTGTAAGAGTGCATTTATGCACCCGTTTCGCTACATAAATTATCTTTCTTAATTACCTTTTACTTGGATAAGTTAGGAGTTACGTTCATACCTTCTAAGGATTCGGTGCTTTTCGAGTCATCTGTACCTAGTAACCATGGCAACGAAGCGCGCTTTGTGGCTCGAGACACGAGTGTGTAACACGCGGCATGATAACGTTGATTCCTAATGCAATTCCTAACACTAAATTTTAAACCACCAGCATTCGATGGTTGTTTTCGATTCAACGAGTACAAAATGGTGCCATCTTGAATCGCGATTTCTTGTTTTGACGTGTGATTTTTTACCATAGTTTTTTTTCTTTACCGCAGTTTAATAAACACTTATTTCTTGGCAAGTTTTGAAAATAGTACCGAGAAATGACATAGAAAACAATCGTCGTATTACCTTATGGCAGAAACTGCAACCCATTGTTTAACAATTAACAATTGCGAGCGTACTAGAGACCGTATTTTTGCGTAAATGCGCGAGAGGACTGAGGTTAGTTTGCCCTGTGTCCTGGGCGGGTGGAGTAGAAGCCAGCTCAAACTTGAATTATCCTGTAATTAAAGCAGAGGCTGAGGATTTAAAAAAATGTAATAAGCATAAAACTATCTTCGTCTTACATGAATTTAAAAATACTCCTGATGTACCGAACAATTTATTGCTGGTAAATTACCCGTACTTGGTGTGCACCATGACAGGAGTTGTCGTCAGTTACTAGTACTGCAGCTTGTGTAAGGGATAAAAAAAATGTTGGCCCCAAAACAGATTGTCCCTGCTAGCGATCGCTGCCTGCCTCCCTTCCATGCCGGGCTGCCCCAGCGTAAGTGCAGCCTAATGCTAGGAGAGAAACGCCAATTCGTTTAGAGCTGTAATGTAAATGGAGAATGGAATATCGGGGGATGGTTCTAGGGTGGCGGGTAGAAACCTTTTTTTTTAATTCCTCATTGGCTGGGTGAGTAAAAGTTACTCTTGGGCATCACTATGACACACAAAATTTCATCACTCTGTGGTCATGTCTTGAGGTCCCCCAATGGCCTTCAAGTTTAACATTGTGTGGCAATAGGAAAAACGGCGAAAAAGGTAAAAAAAAAATGATGATTTGACTGCTTTAAATGCTAATTTTTAAGATTATTTCATTCGATTCTCTCAGAAACTACGTTAGCATGACGTAATTACAAGGATTTTTATTAATATTTAAACAATTTTAGCATCGAAAATTGGCTAAAATGGCAATTTTGGCCCATAACTACTCCTTAAACTGTTATGCAAAAAAAAAAAGTGTTGGGGGAAATTACGGCTACCTTTCTTAGTTTCTAAGTATTAATTCAAATTAATAATGTTAAAATTAAATTTAAAACCAGTTAGATCATTATTTTTGCCTTTTTTGCCGTTCCGCCTATAATTGCCGTACAACGTTAAACTTGAAGACCCTTGGGGCACCTCAAGGCATGATCCCAGACTGATGAAACTTTTTGTGTGTGATAGTGAGGCCCATGAGCAATACTGCCATACTTCCACACACTGCCAATAACAAATTCTAAAATAAGGTTTCTACACTCCACCTGAATTGAGACATGGAGCATGTCATTTTGCCAAGTAGCCTATGGTATATTTATACCATTCTTTTAATCAGTTTTTCCGTGTAAAATTCGCCCATGACACGGCGCCCAGGTAGCTGTCATATCAAACACGGGGACCTTCCTCCATATACGAAATATTTTCATTTTAATAATCCTCCATGTCCAAAATAAACCTCAATTTTACTCTAGGCGTCCCATTATTATCAAGTTAGCAATACCGTTAATCACCTGTTGTTTTGGAAATGATTAGGTATTGTTTTTGCCTTGCACAAGTAGAAAAAAAAGCTGCAAAATCCTCTGTAGAAGATAGTTCACCTAGTTCATCCGTTAAAATATTTAATGTTGGCCTTCATTTGGCTTTGTCCCAGGAGCTAATTCATTGCACAGCTAAAACAAAATTCTGCAGAAAACCTGGAGAAAGCTTCAGAAACAATCTGCGGTTATTTGGTTTCTTTATGCAGATAGATTCTGAAATTTCTGCAGATTTCTAACTGAATTTTGTTCTGCAAAAGAGTTACTAGAATTTAAAAAAATCATATTAGAAACTTTAGTAGTAATTTTAGCTGCCATTTTAGCATCGTGAAAATTTGGAAACATTGACATTATGAAATTAACATCTATATATCGTATACCTTTCTATGAAACTCTTTAGTTACGTGGAATTGTGGAAGTTGTAATTAAGAATTATTTGAATAGCCAATTACTAAGCGTAATGTTTATAGGCCCATGATTTGTCTTTTGTGGGTATCCGCTGAAGATATGCAACTATTGATCTGGCTTTAAAAACTCAATTAATTGGCTTTATTAGAGTCGATTAGACTCTTATGCGAACGGTTTGCCTGTCTGTCTGTCTGTCTGGGTGTCTGTCTGTGTGTTCGCGCTATAACGTTTTAACGAATTATCGGATTCTGTCAAATTTTGCACGATTCTATGGCACATTTCTAGGTCTAAGTTCGAAAATGGATCGAATCCGTAGGGGAAATCTTCCACTAGAAATAATCAAAAAATTTGTGTTCGTAGCAAACGTACGAGGTTCGTTATTTTTTCTTCAGCCGACTGACGTCATCCATGCACGACCAATTACTGGGAAGTATGTAGCCTTCGTCAGCGGTTGATGTCAGCATCAACCGACCAATGACTGGCAAATTATTGCACAGATCACTAATGTAGGCACGCGGCTCCACTGACTGATCTCAGTCGTACGAACTGGACAACAAGCTTGTATAGTCATGTCGGCATGCGAAATTAGCGTAGACTTAAGCTACTTGTTTGGACAATCGTTCATGACTTTAATGCTTAGTATTTTTTTTTTGGAGGGGGGAAGGAGAAATATTTAAAACAACTTCTACTGTACGAAATTTTTTTGTTGTTAGGGGAGGGGAGGGGGGCGCCAATTCATAAAACTACTTTTGGGCAATGACTGTGCTATCTAGATATTTCATCCTTATCAGTCGTGTGACGTGGCAACGTCGCAGTCGGATAAATGAAATGTTCAAAACGCCGAGAGTAAACAGTTTGGAGGCTTCCCGTATCGTAAAACTGTCAAACGGTTCTGAATGTTTTTTTAATGTTGATTCAGTTCACTAGTGTTCTAATTAAACTTACAGTTTAAAATGAAACCGATTGAAGAATCGTAGTGGACTCGTCTTTAATTGAGAGGTGCGCGCCGCCGTGGCATCCGACGCAGTTGATCAAAACATGTATGGGGGGATTGAGGCAAAAAAGCTAGAAATGCAAGCGACCACTGGTTTTACAGTTGCATACGCGTCCCAAGAAATCATTTGGATGTTTGGATTGTATTCTTAGGAGGGGTAATTATTCACACGTATATCGATACAGTATATCGATCGCAGTATTCGCACGAGAAAACAAATCGACTCTCACTATAATTGGTTTAAACAGGGTTATTAGTTCTCCAATGCGTTCATCATTTGTGACACAACTGTACATTTCTTGCAATATTCTGCAGACATAAGTTCATTATGTTCATTATGTTCATTATAAATTCGGCTTGGTGATAGTGAATAGACTGCAGAAATTCTGCAGATTTTATATTCAAAATTTTATCCAGTTAACGTGTTTTGACAAAAACTGTTAGGGTTATTTAAGTTATAACTTCCATACTCCTTCCAGTTTTTTTTTCAACGTGTTGATGGGCTAAAAACATCTTTACAAAGTACAAAGAAACACCTATAGGTAACAGTTAATAAAAGAGGCAATTTTTAAAATAATTTATTAAATTTTATAATTATCGAGTGTTGCTTACATTTTCATTCAGTTTAAAGTAAAACACGCTTCGTTTCTGCCGAGGTCTCGTACTGAACAATATTCTGTAGATTTACCTTCTGTTTGCTGAGATTGAACAGAATGCAGAAACTCTGCAGATTTTATGTTCTGCTTGCGGTTTAAAATCATTCAATTTCAGAATCGTGGGGTAAACAGGAAATAAAATCGTACGGTACTTGCAGATTAGGTATCGGGGGTCTCAAAACTGTTTAAAAAAATTATGTAAAATTACGATTTACGGTACAAAGATTAGGTGTAGGAGCTGGCTTGTTCACTAAACTGTGTATCGGATGCTTTCTAGCATTACATCTGCTGGAAGCAACTTGCCAGGTCTTTGTACCGTAATTTTGCAGAATTACTTATTCTCTATAGTTCGAACAGCTGCTGTCATGGATGTGCTGTTGAATTTACGACAATTCAGTCTTTACTGCATTTCATGATGTAGGCGTTGTAGCATTAAGCAATTTGTAACATTACGATCGTGGCGAAACCATATACAAGATTTTGTAGTTTGAAAATGTTTTCAACACCCGCACTGTAGTATAGATCATCTGGAAATGCTGTACTCTTCGACGTGGAAACTCTTTAGCAGTTGCCTATGGGAAGACGGAGGGTCTAAAGATCTTTTCCGTTTTTATTTTCTTACAGAATACCAACCCATAAAAGCTGCTTCGTAAATATTTTATTTTTTAAAAAGTCGCGATGTGGGTAGACGTTCTTTTTTTATTTATTTATTTATTTCATGCTTGGGCTTCTCAAATTACTTTAAATAGTTATACTATTGACCACTTAAATTATGTTTTATAGTTTTTATGGGATTTATTTTTTATTTATATATTTTTTTAAGATTTTCACCAATCAAAATCTAATCAATCGAAATCAGAATCTATCAAAATCTAGAAAAAGATTATTTTTTTAAAGCATGCATTGAAACACCAAAATCGGTAATTTTGGTGACCAAAAAATTATCGGTATTATCAATGGTCTTGTGAAGAGGACTTGAGAAAATACGTAACAACCTGATACATTACGCACTTTATAAAGAGACTGTTTCCCAGTAATGGTGCTAAGGTGCTTTGTTATTATCATTGGCCTGTTCTTCATCCTTAACGTTCTTGTTTTTTTTTTCAGGATTGGATTTGAAGACAATTTTTCAATGTACTTGTCTCTTTGTGGTTGTTTCCATGGCGGCTTTTGGATTCTTTTTTTGTCTCGCTAATACTCGATGGTGAGTAGCTACTCTGTATTATTGTTGGTATTTTCTAGTGGTGTACATTCTAGAGTGGAACGAATGGCGACTAGTGTTTTAATACATCGAGGTACTGATCTTTGTGTTTCCATTGCTGTAATTCTGTCCTCTACACGTGAAACAATTCTGAAAAAAAAATGCAGCTAAACTGAACAATATTAAGGGTAGCTCGTGGGCGTTGAAGTTTTTCATATTGACAGCGTTAAAATAAAATAAGTTCTTCATTCTGCTAATTGCTAATTTCGCAATTTTGTTTTTATAATGGCTGCCCCAGCACCTGGTATGGAAACGAGACGCAAAACAGTTAATACGGTATAACTGGATATAAATTACCACGGAAGTGGTAAGTTCTGAGTGTTTTCTTTCGCCATGGGAACGATGGGCGACGTAGATGTCGTTCTAGCTGGCAAGGAATCGTGTGGTGAAAATAAGAAAAGCAATTGTTTGAAAGGAAACGTCAAGCTGATGCGTGCCGAACAGGAGTGACAACTGGGCTTGGTTTGTAAGCTAGAGTCGGATGAAGAAGACTCGGCAAGTTGTGGTGATGAAACAATTGATGCTGAAGATTTTGCTCAGACTTCAACTTGTAAAAAGTAAAGCTCGAAAAACCAGAAACTGACTCCAGAACTGGTGACTTCTTGGACAGTAATAAAATGAGCGACCGAGACGAACATCCGTTTTGCCCAGACGCCTTTCTAACTTTGTCTGAGGTTGCACGCATTTTGGCAAGCCTTATAGGACATACAAGACGGCAATAAAGTGCGCTGCTAACGGCACTATTGAGGAATGGCACTCGGCTTATCACTGCACTCGCTGCGAAGAGGCCTGTTTACGCATTGGTCACACCCGGCTTACTCGCTGTTTCCGTCTAAGAGGGGTTGACCGTCCTGAATGCCATTGGTGACGACTGCCACTTAAGATTCCGACACTTGCTTTTTGATTGCCTCCATCTTGTTGGTGTTCGTCGCCATTTCCATCTTTCCGAGACATTGCGTGTCACTTAGGTAATAAGTCTGTCCTCCTGTCCGGTGTTTTTCAATTTTTGCAGGAGGAGCAGATCTATGACGAGATCTAGATTTGGGGTTTGTGTAATATCTCTGTAATGTGTGGTTCAGTGGCAACCCGGACTACTGCACTGTGACTGAGGTTGGCGCTAATGACCTAGTTGTCGAAGCGCCATTAAGCCTCAATCTCCCCCCTCCTTATCCGTTTTAACAGCCGCAGCAAAGAGTGTGTGTCATAACATATGATGAGTAGAACGTAAGCCCTTCTACCATTTATAGATCGTGGAGGCATAATCGAAAAGTCGATGAATTGTTGGGAGTACTTTATCAGGCACAGGAGACGAGTAAGCATCTGCTGTCGTAAAGTTACTGGATGATTGGGGCATCGCCAGCCGTGTCAATTCCATGAGTTTTGACACAACCTTGAAACTCAGAAAGCGAGCATGGAGCTTTCGTTTTACTCCTGGATGACGAAAGTGCTGAACAGCCTGAAGATTTTCATGCCGAAAGCACTGTTCAAGCATACAGCCTCAGAAAGGAAGGGTTTACGCAATGTTTCAATGTTTGTAATAAATGTATGTTAGAGCTTGGTTTCCCACTCGCCTCGCAATGTCTGCTGATGTGAATGATCTAGGCTTCCTCCTAAAAACGGCAATGTACGAGCCGTAAACTCCCAAGTTTGTCGAAAAGCTTCATCCTCCACATTTTCGGTTCGTCTATAGTACCTGAGTGAAGAATTGTCAGGTGTTGCTTTTTTTGATTTCTCTTGTCTCACTCAGGCGCAGATAAATAATATTACAGGCCATTCCAGAAAGTCGCGATGAAGGTATGGAGGAAACACGAACATCACCAACTAGATCCTACCCAGCGAATCGATATTTCAACTTTCACCGTAGCTCTTTTTGTGCTGGAAAACGGTGAAATTCTTCAATCGTCTAACTATACCAACAGACTACAGTCTTAACTAGAGATATGGATTGCCAGAGAGGGTTAAAAACAAGGCCTATGTAATTAGTTCTAAGCCTTAAGTAGTCAATGATGACTCTGAGCGTGGAGTGGCATTAATTACAGAGTTTAATTACTAAAGACGAGCATGAAAAACAATTTCTACCAACCACCGTTACCTTTGCGTGGAGAAAGACTAGGAATTCTGCCTTCTTAGTATTGGTAGCAGACTACTATACTTTGTTCCACATTATGTTTTCAGAAAACTGATTGTATGACGCCACGTTTCCTTCCACTAACAGTGCAAAAAATCCGTAAACATCCCATTCGTAAACTCTAACAGTAACTGTGTAGAGTCTACAAGTGTGATTTCCACATGTTTGTGCACTCTTAGTGCTAGGAAACGAGTCGTCATCCAGTCAGGAAACTATACTAGCAGTCTTATTTTAAATTCATTATTCAATTATTCATAGTTTCACAACTTCAACTGTCATTGTATGGAATGGTAGCGTTGCCCTGCTGTGCTTTGTGTCGCACAGCGTATATTGTAAAGTAGTAACAACTTTTGAGCGACCTCTTAATGTTATCTGTCTACATTTTTGTAGGGTTTATTTTTTCCTATAGTGGAACAAAATTTGGGAGTGGGGCGCATGTAATTAAGTTTATTTTTTACCTATACTATCTGAAACACCCTAATAGCCATGCAAGATAAAAATGGATATTTGGGCAACATCAGGGAATCGTGTTAACTTGGGATGGGCATCCTGATAGGTAGTAAAACAAAACACTACGATCATCAGATCTTATCACTCCCTCCTAGCTCCTAAGACTTTTATCACATCTGGGTTCAGACTTATTTTCGGTGAGCAAGACCCACCATCCATCTTTGTAATGAATTCTTCATTTTCATATGGACAAATTTGGGAGCCATGCTCCCCTAGTTCTGCGTTATTGACAAACCTGGGGATTAATAATCTTTACTTAAATGTGGGAAATTACACAAGCGTAGGAGGCCAGAGAAATTCCTGTTTCCTTAACGTTCTTGATTGTTTTAATATTTGGGAAGAAATTTTAATGCTTTAAACTTCTAGATGGCAAAGTCGACGGAACAGTGTTAGGGTGCGTTTACGTAGCGACTCGCCTTTGCATTCTCGCAGCTAGTACTCAATCGCGATGGCAAAGGTGACATTGCCATGGTAACAACGCTAAATGGATTAGCTAAATCCGACAACGTTTCAGTAAATACTTGCAGTCTTATAATCCGTGCCAATAATAAAAAGAATTCCTGATAACGAAACAATTTTCCCAAACACTTCTGAACTCGCGTTATTGGCTGTTTTCGTTGCGAGGCGGCAGACCTAAAACCGCCGCCATGTTGGAGTTTGAGGTGATTTCTAGCTTCTAGCTGCGAGAATGCAAAAGCGAGTGGTTGAGTAAATGTGCCCATAAGGTGAATTACCCATTCTTGGTTCCTCTTTAGTGTCGACACTGAGCAAAAGAGCTTATGTGGTGGTGGTGTCTTGTGTGTCTCCATCGTTACTTTTAAACTCGCTGGCCGATTCATTAAATGTTTTTCACATTCATTCTGAGCCCCTATTTCTTGTTTTAGGTTTGTGAGTCAATGAAACTGGACAACGGTTTTCGGGGATTTCGATTGAAAATATCAAAATTATTCTTGGGCAGTTCACAATTTTTTAGTAATTTGATTTATTTTAATGTTTCACAGCAATTTTTACGTGAAGAAGGTCCCGGACGAATGTGCGAAGGCGTAATATCTTACGTGCATGCGTAAGTATTTTTCTTGCCTAGTTTATGCATACAGGGTGATTCACGCAAAAACTGACGACCCAACATTTTTTAAGTCCTACGTTTGTAATTAGCACTCCTCAAAACCAGAAGAGGGCAGAAATCAAATTTAATGAAACGGGAAGATTTCTGTCCTCTTCTGGTTTTGAGGGATGCTAACTAGAAAACTTGGGACATAGAAAATGTTGGGTCGTCAGTTTGGTTGTGGACCACCCTGCATATTTAAATATATATATATATAATCATATTTCGTTGCAGACAGGATAAATATTACAAGCAAAAGCGTCGTGTGCCGTAAAAAAAGGGTTATACAATTGAAGTTTTACTTGTTATGTACACTGATATACATTTACGATTTATGATCAAAGTAGTGGAAAGTAGAAGCGGGTGTGTGGTCACAAATGCCCGAAAAGTACTGGCCTCAATAACTAAGGAGTATTACAAAATAAGAACAACGCTCTTCCCGTACTAAGTCGCGTATCCTTCAAAATCCTCTTTTAACCCTGTTGTCAACTTGCCCCCCCCCCCCCTCCCTCCCATTCCCCACCTCTCCCTCTGCCTATTTTCTGCCTCCGTCAGGTTAAGCTAGACCCTTCTACTCCTACGTCACCCCCCAACACAGATCCTCTTTCCCCTACTGTCCGCCTGTCCTCAGCTCCTCTCCCGCGCCCCCACATTGGGTCGCAAATCTTCCAACCCTGAGCAATCTTTTCGGGAGGTAGCACGAAACTGTGGTCGGGGAAATAAATATGCAGAATTAATTACATCTACGCATCACTACGCGTAACACGTTTCGCCACCAGATTACAACACCAAGCAGAGGAAAACGCTAAACTGCATGCCCCCCTCCTGCCATCCCCCCTCCCCCCTCCCAAAAAAAGCACAGGCGCCCAGCCACGTTGCGTCAGTCTCCTCTTGCCTGCGCAAGTTGGCACTCCTAACCCTTCTTTTGCCCCTTTTTTGTGGCCACGTTTCGCCAATCTCTTCCCATCCGATGCAAACTGCCCACCCAAAACCTCTTGCACCACCGGCCGCTCGGGAAGGGACTAATTCGCAAAATTAAATATATGCAATACTACGCCAATCCAATGTCCACCACCTGACGGCAGCGCCGAACATTCATGTCAGCCAAGCTCAGCAACCTTACAATGGCCTTAGGTTTGACAAGCTAATTATCTCTGGCAGCAATTTTTTTTCCATTTCTCAGAACTGAGACAAACGAAAGTACAAACACAAAGAGCAAACGTGAACCGAATGTGACGTGTGAGCCAAGCAACCTCATTCGACCTTGGTTTTGCGGAACGTAATTATATGTGGTGGCAATAGATGGAGCTGCGATGAATTTCAGGGTACAGTGCATGTATGTTAACTAAGCGCACCAACCTCACTCGGGCCTTGTTTTCCATATCATATCTATCTGCAGCAGCAACAGATGGAGCTGCGATGACTCTTGACTCTTTTGAGTGCCTTAATGCGAGGGGTTTGACAACGCTAGAAATCTCGTACACCCAAGATTTAGACTTATAAATCCGTTGCAAGTCTTGGGTGAATCTTGTAAATCTTGTGTAAATCATTCAAATCTTTAAATCTTATCAAATCTTCATGTAAATCTTCAAATCTTCTGCAAATCCCTGTAAATCATTAAATCCTGTAAATCACTAAATCCTACTTAAATCACTAAATCCTACTTAAATCACTAAATTATTAAATCATAGTAAATCCGTAAATCTCATTTAATCCGTTGGAAGATTTACAGATTTACAAATCTTGAACTTTTATGTCTTTATCGAACCCCTCCATTCATGTCAGCCAAGCTCAGCATCCTTACTCGGCTTTAGTTTTGCGCGACGGCAACAGATGGCGCTGTGGTGTGGACGTGTGCCCGATCCTCCCAAAGTGTCATGCTCATGTTTATCGCTTTCCCCTCTAGTAAATTATGTAAACAATTGAGAAGTGCATCTATTTAAGTGCTGCTGTGCTTTACGAATTAAAAATATTCTTAAACTTAAGCACAAACATATTCTCTTCTTGATTCTTTTGTTATTTTGTAGTTTGCTTTTGTCTTGCGCATTTTTATTCTGTGTTTTTCCTTGTATTGGCACAGCTGACGAGGTTCCCTCATGCTTCTCTGTTTTTTACTGTAAATAAATTATTTTTTTAAATTTCTGAATTGTACATTTGATCATAAATCACAAATTTTTACCCATGTACATTTTAACAAGCAAAGTCAACCTTCAATCATATAACCCTTTTTTTTACGGCATACTTGACGTTTTATTTGTAATCTAGCGGAGAATTTTAACCGCTCCATATTTATTAAGTAGAATTCTTCTCTACATTTCGCAGTGAACTATTTACTAAATTTACTAATTTTGAACTTGTGATACCAATGAGGCTTGTAACAATGTAAAGCTATTCTGTGAGAACTTCGGCTGCAGTCCACTCTGGGACACAACAATGCTTGCGTTCTGTCAATACATGTCTTCACATACTACCATTCATTCTTGCAATAATGTATTCAATTTACTTTGTAATTGTTTTAATGCTCAGTCTCTCGCTCTTACTCTCGGTTACACTTTTATCCTTTTTTTTGCGCGACGGCTCTAAAATGGAGAGGTTGATTTTTACGATGCCTAGTTGGGTAGAGTATTGATGGCCGTCGCCATTTTCTTGAGACAAGTAAACCTAACATCAACATTGGACATTTACCAGTATTTTTTCGTCCTCTGCCATTGAGTTTCAACAACACTCAGCTATATAAAGGCATCCTGAGCACAACTTTTTGTATGCTGGTCTTGATTTAACCAAGATGTAGTCTGAGAGGAAGGTGCGATCCGAATTTTGTCCATGGACGATAGGCTAAGAAGTAAGAGACTTATTGGGCTTATATATGGATCACGTCCATAGGCTGTGGGTGGTAGATATCACCGCTCAAGGATTTAAAGGAGTAACCAGCAGAATAAGAGCCGAGTGTGTAGCTACGGCAAAGAGTGAAGAATAACGCAGGATATTATTGAACCAATCTCGTATAGTGTGAAGTCTATTCCAGATGTTTTAGATTCGCAAGGGGAGATCCACCGACGGTATCAAAAAAGGGGGTAGTAGCTCATGAGGTGAACGTCTGGTTCCACGATTCCTTTTATCGCCTTTTAGAGGACAGTAGCATCAGAAGACGTCCGCGCTCGTGCTACTTTTGTTTTGTTCATAATCTGTCTACCTTTTTTTTTATGGCACGCAGTAATGTCGACTAAAAAACTGGGAAAGCTAGAATTAATGTTACTTTAAAATTGTACACCAACCCGAACAATAATCACGTTAACTCATTGTTGGTGAATAATTGTTGGCTCACCAGCATTGTTAGCATTTCTTTATTCTTCAGCCTATGCCGTGTGGCTGGTGTTTGCTGTTAGGCATTGTTCCCTAATTTTACAATGTTTAAAACAGTTAATGTAAAACGTTCAGGATGAAGGATGAAGGACAACCACATTTTTGGCTTAGATTATGCTTCATATTTTGGAGTATGTGTAGTAGTGTTTTCTGAAACTATGGCTGAACAAGAACAAGTGAACAGTGTCAAATTTTACGTGTGTCTGGTCAACAATCTCCCAAAGAATTGGATCATTTTTGGTAAAGTTTGGTCGAAAAATGTTGAATAGAAATTGAGATTTTTAATTGATTTAGTTTTACTGGAGTGAGGATTTTTAATCAACCGTATACAGGGTCATTATATACAGGGTGTATCACGAAACCCGTTAGGACGCGTTTACCCAAAAAGACCTTCTCGCTCGCCAAACGCTATTTGCTAGGCAACCGTTACTTATTTACGATTAATTTCCCGTTTCTGTTAAATGAATGCGGTAATAGGCAACAAATTAAATGTATTATAAATAGCATGGATAAAGAACAAAGTGCAACAGTCATTTTAAACATTGGTACAACATTGTTGCCATTTCACGCTATTTCTTAAATTTGCTTTTGTCGCTAAAAAAAACAGCTTCTAGCAGTGATCAAACGACGGCAGAATCAATAAATAGCTACTCGCAGCGAGAATTCAAAATCCAACATGGCGTCCATTTCGGGGTTGTCGAATCGAAGACAACTTTTCGAATGCCGGCATTCAGAAATCTGTCCGTCGTCTTGTACAGCAGTAAAAATTCTTTTCTAGTTGTCATAAATCTACACTGTCATGTGTGTCCTCTCATCTAATTTTTTTTAGCATTCCGTGTCGTTGATTTTAAAGTGTAATAAGAATATAAATTATATGAAAGGACTACTCTAACACTAACCATGACGCATCATCCGGTAATCCCAGATAGTAACGGAGTGAGGGAGGAGCCTAATCAGGCCACGCCCACTCTAGCCACGCCCCTAGTGGGAGGAGCTTAAAGTGGGTGGAGTTAGGTGAAGGGTGAGGAGGAGGAGGCAGAATTAGTGTTATAGTGGGTGAAGGGTGAGGAGAAGGAGGCAAGGTTAGTGTTAAGAGTAGGTGAAGGGTGAGGAGGAGGAGGCAGGGTTAGTGTTAGAGTAGTCCTCTCATCTAATTTATATTTTTATTACACTTTAAATTCAACGACACGGAATACTAAAAAAAAATAGATGAGAGGACTACTCTAACACTAACCCTGCCTCCTCCTCCCTCCTCCTCCTCCTCACCCTTCACCTACTGTAACACTAACCCTGCCTTCTCCTCCTCACCCTTCACCTAACTCCACCCACTTTAAGCTCCTCCCACTAAGGGCGTGGCTTAGAGGTCAAGGAGGGGCGTGGCTAGAGTGGGCGTGACCTAATTAGGCTCCTCCCCCAACCGTTAATATCCGGGATTACCGGATGATACGCCCATTGGGCACACCCACAAAGCGCTTTGTACGTCATATCGCACGCTATGTACTTCATATCGCGAGGCACGAGAAGGAGTATTGCGTTCGTGTTGTTACCATGGTTACTACGTATAGTCCGTCGTCCGTTGAAACCCACATTCTTCAGTAAATGAGAAGCAGCTAGCAGATTTAGTATTAACCAAGTGAAAGCTAGTAAGCGAGAAATTTGTCGTTGCGTAAACCAAACCTTACAGTGCCATAGCTCGAGAAGTAATGACGATAGTTTAACCTTCTAAACCTTTTAAATGATGTATCACTCGCCCTCCCTTCTTTTCATTTGAAATTTCTTAGAAACGCTCCTTTGCGGCCCCCCCCCCCCCCTCCCCTTAGGGCGACCTCACAAAGTAGAACAGATTGGCGGTGGATTGTCCACATGCGAATTTGTCAGTCAAATTTTAACTGCATTAAGCTATCTTAATTACTTCTCGAGTAATGGCACTGTAACGGGTTCGTGATGCACCCTGTATATTAAGTTGGGGAAAATGTTGTGACATTGTCATCGTGACAACAGTGCTGCAACAATTTGTCGCACGGCTTGTTACACTTGGTTACGTTTGAGCGACCCAGTCGTGGCCACTATATACCCAGTTGGATAAATGTCTAGCCACCGAATCTGATGCTGCGGAAAGACAAGCCTAGCCCTGCAGTCGAAAGCGTGAAGTCGAAACGCTATATCAATGGTGGAGTGGGTTTTTGCTCCTTCAAATCATTTAGTAAACTACAGTTATATATAGGTTTAAATTATGAGCCACATTACCTGTGTAAAATTGTTTTCTAAATAAAAGCTCGCACATAAAGCACACAGAAATAAAGTACTCCATTCGAGTGCCTTGATTTAACGTAGGCAGTCCAAGAATGTCTTAACGCTCGTTGTTCTCGTCGTTATTCTCGTAGCGTCGTTACTGAACACGCGAGTCCTGTTCCAAAACCAGCTGAGAATGGCTGCCTGCCTTATCTCAAGATGCGAGAAATACAAATTCACTCTCAGATGGCCATGGTCTTGTACCAGTTGCACAAAGGGAGAGCTTTAAGCAGGTGGCAGAAGGGGATCGCAACTGTACTAGAAACAATGCATTTCAAACCTTCGCAATCTGCCTTCCATCCAACGCTTCGCCGACACCAATAACGCCAACATGACGCCAACAAACTTACGGTTTTCGTCATAGATCTGATGAGATTCGCCGAAGGCCAATCCTACCACATATATTTATTTACTTTATTTACAAAATTATTGTAACCCCCTTATAAACAGCATGACAGCAATTTCAGATGTAAACAACAATTTCACGAATCTCATTCAGGCGAGAGCAGAGGCGAGAAGAATAAGGCGGCGCCTTTAGTTGTACCCCGTAATTGCCTCTGCTCTCGCCCTACTGCGATTCGTGAAATTGTTGTTTTAATCTGAAATTGATGTCCTTTTTAGGGGGGGGGGGGGGTAAATTAATTTCGTCAATAAAATAAATCAATAAATATATTGTAGGATTATTATAATATCGTCCTAGGATTACACATCCCATAATTCATCAATTATTTCTGTCGTAATTGTGCGATGAAGGTAATGCATGTATTTAGCAGGTTATCACAAATGTGTAAACGCTGTAAATCTTAAAAGTGTTGCCAAGATTAATGTCTAAAATCGAACAGCTCGTGGAATATTAGTTCAAATTTTTGCCTGCGATAGAGTAAATTTTGCACACCGTATTACAGTTTAACTGTAGTCATACGTGTTTTACCCTACTCGTCGGACTTTTTTTCTCTCAAACATCATGTACCCCATGCTAATCATTATGGCGGCTGCCATCTCATAATCTCAAACCGGAAGTATCGATGCTGGCTGCGCCTTAATTCGAGAATATGCTTGTCGGGTAAATGCAGTTTTCCATATATCGTCGTAGGTGGCAGTTACTGACAAAAGGCATATATTAAGGTAGATGATGCGCGGTCCCTTCGAAAAGATTTTCCTTAAAACAAAATACAAAATTTAGTTTTTCTGGCAAACGATAAAAAAAAAGTCTTTACATCTCCAAACACTTTTGAGGACCTTGCAACTCTGCACAGCGCCGTAATTTTTTAAGTATTGATTAGATTTTCCAGCTTTTAAAAACTGAAATTCCGGAACTAGGCTCGCATATTCAAATTTGATATTGTTTTTCAGTTGGAAAATAAATTTTTAATTGTACAGTCGAAATATATAGGAAAGGTCAAACTGGAATGTTTTGGTTAATCGCTCATTAACTGCCGAGGATGGAAACAAATTTTTGAGTTTATTAAATGGAAACTTTATTTAAAAGTTTGCCTCCTATAGGATGACAGCACAAGCAATAAGTCTTAGCCAAGGAGCACCCCGTCTGAAAATGGCTTCCATAGGCTATTAGTGAACAGTTGGTCCTAGTAGTGGCAGTCTCTCCCTTTTGATTTTTGAATTTTAAAAAACGTTTGCTGCAGTTCTGAAAAATTCGTCAGTTCCACTAAAATGACATTTCAAAATGGCGTCTGAATGTTACATCGGCATTACATACGTTTGCTGTAATCTCATGAAGGGGTTGTTTTAGAAGAAACATGTTGAAACAAAAATGTTCGGAATACCATTTGCCACAAAAAGGTTGCTGCGAAATTTTTGGATTGTGTTAACCGTTTGGCAGAAAAATTCGGATAAAATGTCAATTTGACTCCCGTAGCGAGTTTGTTCCATCAAATACGCTCCCTGTCTAGACCCTTAAAAGTTTCCACCTATCTCCATTTGTCTGCCCATCACGCACCTAACTGTGCGTCTGAATTTCAACAATGTTTTTGGCAAACCAGTCATGGGGGTGGCCTATGACCTATAACGGGGGTGGGGAGGGGGGGGGGATGAGCGGTTCAATGAAGGTGCATATGCTATGCAAAAACAAATTTAGCTTTGGCCACGAGGGCAAATTTGTGTCTTTATCTACAACTTAGCCTCCGTGTGTATGCCGAATTTGTCCGTACAGAAGGAGGGGGCCAAAGACCCTCTTTCCCGACAAGCAAAGCGCCCGACCTAGCTCTCCCCTATTGTTGCTTGGGCCAGCACAAACGGACACGGGGAATAAAGGCCTCTTTGAGGTAATAGGAGGTAAAGATGGAAACATATCTTCGTGAGGCGGCTGTTAGAAGGACATTGTCCACAGGCACACCTTTCTTTGCACTCGTTTCCTTATCCATGAACTGAAAGGCTGCATGAAAAGTTGCTGCTAAAGCAAACAAAATGGCGTCAAAGCCGCCATTTTCTCCTTAGGGTTAATCCCTACTGCCACATCCTCTGGTTGCTTCTATTCTTCTACTTTGAAAGAATCTTGTATGCTGCATTTGATTCATTGATGCCAACTGCTGCTATTTGTCACTCGACTCGACTTTATTTACTCCTGATTGTGACGTGAGAAAAACCGGTAGCTACGGCCCTGAGTGAGAAAGGCAGGCAACTATCGCTCTTAGTTGTTAATTGAGCCGACATCTTCCCATACCTGTTGGAAAAACTGGCAGCGGGGGAAATTAAAAATCTAGGGTATGATTCTGCTGAGGTCCTAGGTTCGTTGTGGGGTCTTAAAGGCCACGAAAGAACGCAGGGGAGGTTAAGTGGATAATTTTTAGCTAAGCAAAGTTAAGGTTAACAAAATCGGGACAGCTATGAAAATAAAACCCAATCCACATAGCAATGACCACACTTGACAAAACCTTAAGATTTACGAAAATTGCGGTTTATTATGAAATGTCGTTAAAGGCATATCTACAATCACTTGCGTGTTACATGAGTAAATGCGTTAAGCGAATTCAGTATTTAAAGGAACAAGCGCTGACGCACCCAGCTATTATTAACCAGTCAGACATCTCGTTACGGGGCAAATTCGGGAAAAGCACTGACGTCACGCAACGGAACAAGCTTAATTACCACTAGAAAACGGTTAATTCAAGTCTAGTGGTTCACGCCTTTACGTTAGACCTCTCGTAACGGGTTTATAAAATTGACGGGTTAGGCATCACATAACGGACATATTGAACCAAAACCAAATCAGGGGTGATGCTTCTCGCTACGGGTTAATGGCAAGGAAGCGAGCCCATTTTTTAAATTAGGCTTACTATTTTCGAAGAAACGTTAAGCAATTGAGGAGGCTAGACACCTGAAAAAAATAAGCATAATATGCAAGCATAGTTAATGAACGTCTTTCATTAGCAACTAATTTTAACGAAGGCAACTATCGGGATTCCGGTAGCTACAATAAAACCCACGTTGAAAGTCTGACCTTAGGCCACGCCCAAAACGTTAGTGAACACCAAAGCTAGTTAAAACGGCATCGGAAAAATCCCGCAAAACGTGCTTGACCGCTAAATTACATTCAGCTGTTAAGAACTAAACATAAGACGTATCTCAGTTCGTAATTACCTTTTAGCACTGACGAGTTCAGGACATCAGCACGGCGTAGAACGATGCGGAGTCATTTTTGTGTTCAGCCTAACCAGCGTAAAAAAATATTAAAAGTTAAATTATTACAATCAAACGACAGGACGAGTTAAAACCAAAGACTCACCGTGAAAGATCACGGCATCCCTACTAGACAACCGGCAATGACTGACGCAGGAGATACCAAGTTTACTCCTCGGGCCAAGAGTTATAACCACGCGATCGTAATTTGCATAGTCATGTGACCAACTCAGCTGAAGATTACAACCAACGCTGAAATAGGCTATAAAAAATAACAAAGTTTAGATTCTTTATAATTTTAAGAGTTTGAGGTTAGACAAAAGATAACTTAAGTTAAATTTTAAAGAATCGGTGAGTTTTAGTGATTTTAAGAATATTTTAATCTAACAAGGCAATGCGGCATGATGACGAAAGTCTGCGTAGGCGACAAGGTGAATGAATGACGTAATTGCTCAAGTGGGCAAAGCTAAGCTACGCGAATGACGAGCGGGTGAATGAATGACGTAGTTACGCGAGCACGCAAGACAAAATACAAGGCTGATTTAGGTAACGAAGAAAATATGGTTAGGAAAGAGAGGAGCAATCGAGCTACAGGCAGTCAATAATTGCGATATCGGGCCAGGAGCTATACAAAAGTCCGATACATTTCCCGCCTATACAAAGCAAAGCCTCAATTACAAAGTAGAGGAGACGTGTAAATATCATGGGAAACTCGATTAAACCATGGCTGACCGGTAACTCGACTCCCTACTTTCCACCATTCGTACACTCTACCTGTTTTCTTCCCGTCGAGCTTGGAGGCTTGGACCAATTATGCTATATTACGCTGTTGGAAGATACCACGCCAGCCGTTATTTAGCTTTCTGCTCGTCGATCCAGAAACGGCCTGGAAACTCATCATTAGAGGGAAACTCATCGACCTTTGGGGTGCGGGCCAGCTCAGGCCATGTTGGAGCTACATGGATCGGCTACACGCTCTGCTCTCTGCACTTTCCGCCTATATTTTGCAGCAGAACCAGTTGGAAACAGTCGCGGGCATCACTTTAGCTGCCGGTAGGGCAGAAATTGATCCAAACACTCCACAAAAAAGTCAGATGAGAAGCCTCCTTGAGATAGTAACTTAGCGTCCAGACTGGGCATTAACAACCTTTCCACTTCTCCCCCACCAGAGATTGGATGTTGACTGGAACGTAACGTTTGTTAGGTCTTTCGGTCTTCACTCTGATGAACAAACCTGACACCAGCGTAAATGCTGAATGATTCCTCGCAAAGTCCATGTGACTTGAATCATTGGCAAGTCCCAATAGAGAAAAAGATTTCGTATGAACGGATGCTCAATCCCGAAAGCTTGGATCAAATCCATAACGTGGAAGTTAGAGGTCACATCCATCAACACACATTGAACCGAGTTGACTGCCAACCAATAGCTCTTTATCGCTGTAAGCTTGAAACCAGCTTATAAACAGCTCAGGAATGACACCCAATCCTTAAGCGAGATCAAACGGATTTACCTGTTACCGTTGACACCAAATAGTCCTCTTTCTCCACTTTGGAATCATAGATTCTTGAAATACTGATTTGAACATTGCTAATGAGGCGGCGGTTCATAACCTGCAAGGAAAAACCTTTTACCGCCAAGAATCACATGGAGAACAGCTACCCGTGTAAGTGAAGCACCTATGTTAAGGTACGCTGTACTCCCCCTTTTTTTTTGTCAGCAGCTCTTGCAACACTGGCAATGTTCTCGGCCGATCGATAAGCAGACTCAGCAGGTGAACAAAGCAAGATGCTGCCTGCTAAAAGTGGGGCAACAAGAATGAACATTCCATGAAGCGCTAATTCTTCTGGAGCTCTCGGGGAGCAGCATAAAAGGGAGGAAACCGGTAACCATTAGAGGTCCTTTTAATCGACTATCAGGGTATCCACTGCCCAGGCCATGTCTTCCAGGAGGGCGAGACACAGATCCGCCATCGGCCTCTCCCGTATGGGAATAGACGTTGTCAGAATTTAGTGGTACAGGGTCCATTCCTTAGTCGGAAGGATTGTCTGACATCACAGGGAGTCTGCTACCATGTTCAAGTGCCTGGGAATGTACAGTGATAGAGTGAACACATTCTCTTTGATGCAAAATGGAAAAATTAAAGCTTCCTTGAAACACTGTAGTGCGTAAGCACCTGTTGCCGCTGAGAAACCAGTACAGCGGGCGCACTCCACCCCAAGGGGAACTGTTGGTGCTGTGGGATCCAGGAACCCTACCAATTTGCCAAGTTGTTGGATTGGGAAGTTCTGCTGATGAAGTAGGAGGTAAATTGCCACACTGGGACGTTGACATCTGTCCACAGTTGGAAACACCAAACCAGCATGGAGATTGCAGATTGTCCCTAGGAAAGTAAACGACTGTGCTGAGATTAAACTGCACTTGGAAGACTCAAGCCAAAACCGAGTCTGTTTAAGAGATCTACGACCTGATCCAGTTTTTCCAAGAGTAGTCCTTCTTTTTCCAAGAGTCGCATAAATCTCTGTGCAGCCAGTCGTCGAGATATGCGTGTGTTGCCATATGCCCGAGGTGTAGATGAGTTAATAATGGCTTTAAATCTGGGTGAACAATCCAGGAACAGTTACTAAGTTGAATGGTAGTGTTTCGAATTGGTAAACCGCAGTACCAAGGACGAAGCGAAACAATTTAAATACCTGCTGGTAGAAAAGGAATGTGAAATACGCATCCTGAAGATCCAAACTTACTATGAATTTCCCATAATGCAGGGAATCTCACACTGCTTGCAGCATTTCTATCTTAGCGTTGAACAGACAAATGGCGGTGTATGGCTTTTAAGTTGCACACCAGGTGAATGACCCCAGACTTCTTTGGCACTACGAAAAATAGGCTGTCGTATCCTGGAGAAAGAAAACCTTCCAATTTTCTAAACAGCCTTTTTTTCTGCGTGGTGGGAAATTTCTTTAACCACAATGGGATCCAGTCTCCGCCCTGGCACGGGAGGAAAGTCCATTTATCACTAGCTTGAAAACCCCGAAAATCAGCCCTCTCAAATCGTCTCCAGGACAAAAAAAAGATCGTCAGTAATCGATATCTCCAGATGAGTCCTGAGTCGGTCGCCTGTTCGGTGGTTGGGAAGATGAAGGGACTGTGTTGCCCATGGAAACAAACGCTGTAGTGCTCAGCACTCAACATTTAGCATTTTTGTTACACATTTTCAAGGTTCTAATCAAATTTTAAAAAATGAGTGAAATGAAACGTTGTGGCATATATTTGGAATGTTTTGTATGGAATATTTTCCAATAAATCAACTATTTAAAAAAAAATAAGTTTTTTATTTATTTTTAATAAAAATGACTTACCCTAAGTTGTATGGCGCTGGTGAATGGCGAAAGCTAAGTCCCAACGCTAGCTTTGTGAGGGGTCTTGGATCCCCAGCAAAACAAGTAGCCAGAAGATAATTCGTGCAACTAGAGTTAATACGCTTTTATTAATTACTTCCACATTTACTCACCACCAGGGTCAAATTGAAATTTTCCCGTATTATTCTGTAATTTTATGGCAGATGGTCACTAAAATCAAAAAAAAAAATTACTGGAACATTTTTTGTTTCAACATCTTCCTTATAATACAATCCCTTTACGAGATAAATGTAAACATGTCTAATGCCGATGTAACATTCGGTTGGCAATTATGAATTCTGTCACTTTGCATTAAAGTCGTAATTTTCAACATGCAACAAATGTTTCCTACTTTCTGACATAAAAAGAAAGATTGACAGTATTGTGACCTAATGTCCCTGCGGGATGCAAGTTACCCCATGACTATTTGAACGCTAACCATTTCTAAACCATTTCTAGGTGGTTCAGGTTGGCTTAATGGTTAGCACGAAAGGTTCATATATTTACCAAATTGGATTCATGCAATTATCGTATTGGATTAGGAATAAGTGTGACCCAGGAAATGAGTTCGTTCTCATGTTGATTGTGGCTGTATAAAACCCTAGGTGTATCCTAGCAAATTATTCCATATAACCCTCTAGCTGAAAGGACGTTAAAGTAGACTGTATCTTAATTTTGAAAAAAATTAAAGGATTTTTACAACTCAAGTTTTGTATTAACTTGTGTTCTAGCATGTGCACTGATTTTCTTATCAATTCCACGCGTTGCAAGTGAAATGTTCCTATGAAAAAAA
>JAHWFP010155478.1:50724-62592 GCA_023313725.1 Lithobius niger
TAACTTTAACCAACATCAAAATTAATCATTCGACAGCTTAAACACCATCTTAGCCATTTTTCCTAATTCGACGTGAGACGGTTTTTGCTGTATTCACACAAACATTCATCCATTTTGCAAAAGCTATTTAAGCGTGGGGTACACGAAAGTAGTGAGCGGCCATCTCTTCCGTAGTGGGATTACTATTAGAACGCACTTCGTACAGTGTTCACTTTGAAGCTTAACGGTGGGCAGATGAGAGTTCCGTTTTCGTGATCTTATTACAAGCTCTCGTATAGCAAGCGGATCAATGATCTGCAATGAACTACCTTGGCTTACTTCATGAACGTGGTCGGGTGCCAATTATCTTATCTTCACTTCTTTTAATAGCAAAATTATAACAATCAGCACTATTAAAGCTGGCGTCAGAACCAGTCCAACGGCGAATTGTATTTCATGGGTAAGTAGATATTATAAACACAAACAACTTTAAAATTCGAAGTGCCTTTGACAACCGAATTAAAACACGCGCGAAATCTTAACACAAGTTTGCTCTTGGGCGGCAAGCCAAATGGGCAACTAACATTTTAGCTTTAACACAGGAGAGTGACGTGAAATCATCATATAAATCAGAAAATAAAAACGAGCTCGTTTGGTATTTAAGGTAAGGTTTAACTGATCCGAAGTCAAAACAGCAAAGTAACACAAACTTTCGTGTAAGGTTTCACATACCGCAGTGTTCATGTACTGTTTAGTCCACGTGAAACCTTACTGCTGTATTCACGTGGTTTTACAGTTTTTACTTTAGAACACGATAGGTCTGATTGGTTCATTCAACTTGGCTAAAAGACATCGCTGAAAAATCGTAAAAAACCATACTTAGTTAGTGTGCTTAGTACACACCAACGTAAAGCACAACAGCACTTAAACAGATGCAATTTTCTCAATTGTACATTTGATTATTTCAATTAAAAATCATCCAAATTTTATCCGTGTACATTTTAACAAGTAAAGTGAAACTTCAATCATATAACCCCCCTTTTTTACGGCATACTTGACGTTTTTGTTAGTATTATTTTTTTCCCTAGCTGAAGACCGTACAAATGGTGTTGGATGCACCGTTTGCAACATGGGTACTGTTTGGTCTCTCGTGTATGTCCAGGCTTTGCCAAATTATTTCTTCAATCACATTTTTGCTCACACTTCACATTGGCTCGTTCCAGTGTATCTCGTGAAAGATTCCTTAACCCGGTAGCGGACGGCGTGTTTCGCGTCGTGTGGCCTCGTCGTTTTGTCATGTTGGCCTGGTCATAGCGGCGTGTAATGATATGTTGACACGTTTGGTGAGCTGTTATCAGAGTGGCAGACAGGATGAGCTGCAACAATTTTGGGTTTATTAAGCCTTATTGGAAAAATAAATAATAAAGAAATAAATAAAGGTGGCTTACTGAACTACGTTATTTCTAGTGTATAATTTTCGCTGCGTGGCGTATTTCTAAAATAAAGGCTCTGGTTTTGCTTAGTGAACAGAAAGGACGTCAGCCTTACTTAAGTTCAATCAAACGCTGATTTTGTTCGATTTGATTACTCGAGCAGCGCATCGTCTGATTCATTTTTAACCATGACCTATAATGTGTGCTTTTTTTTCCCATGCAATTTAAGTTCAATGTAATTTGATAAACGAAATTAACACTTCTGATTAGGGATTATGTTTATTTTATTTTTTAGCTTTCTGAAATTTTTTTTTGCCTATTTTTCTATTTCAGGTCTACGGTTATCAGTAAACTGAGAATTACTTTGGTTCGAAATCATTTGATCATAGGATTCATTCATACCGGTTTCTTTTTAGGATTGCCATGCTTGATTTGTAGACTGCCCCCATCTAGTAAATAATGGCATTGTTTACTTGGGCACAATTCATCTCGGTTATGCCTAGTTTGTTTTTCAACAATGTTGGAGGAAGTAATTGAGGCAAATAACCCTGTTTGCGTTCGTGCTCCAACTGTTGCTTTTGATTTTGAAAAAAAAAATTAAACTTAAGTCACGAAACCAGCATTAATCCTGCTAGCCGCCCAATTTTGAGAGATATCAAACTTAGCGTCGTTTCGTTTTAAACTGTAAGATTTAATTGGAAACACTGATGTTTGATTTTTAGTCGCAACAACTATTCTAAGACACACACTAGTGTATCGCCGCCAAGTAGATTAGATTTAATTCTTGACAGATATAAAAAATGAGGCTTACTAGCAGACTGTGTCTTTTAACTAACAAGCTAAGGGCTGATTTCAACCTACTGGTGAAAATTCCCCACGTAGTAGAACTCTTTGTAAAATCGTTGGAATCAGATGTGTTTGGTCCAGTAACGAAGTAACCTCAAGATTAACGTGTGGGAACCTGTCATGTATGGAGAAAAAGTGCTCTCAATAATGTTGAGTTTGTTTTACTGGCTAGCTAGCTACCTAAGACACAGCTCAAGTGTTAATTCTCTTAGGCTATATAAAGACAAATGTACAGCTTGTTAGGGAAGTTCGCAAATCTAAATTTTTTTCACACAGGTATAGGGTCAAATACGAAGAAATGCTTTTTTTCGAAATTAAGGGTTGCAGGTAGAAGCTGGAGGACCTGAAATGGCACGTAAGTGCAAAATTAATGTTGTAACAATTGTTTGTATTGTCGTCCAACAGTAGATTATGCTATCTAGTATAATCAAGTAGTGTCCAATCAAGTAGGAAAAAAGTCATTTATTTTTAAAGAAATAGGTCTTGATAATGTGCCAAGTTTGCTGGTTAATCTAGACGCATGCCAGTGTTACCACGAAGTAGATTATCCGCCAAGTAGAGGAAATTATACACCCAAAACCAAAACTGATATAAAAGACTGCCGCCGAGTTTCCAAAAATGATCTTTGAAGGTAGTGATATCATTGAACCAGGAATAGGCCGCCAAGGTTAATCCTATTAACCAACTTAATCGCACCTACTAATATTTCGAAAGTTAAATGAAAACTTGAACATTGCTAATCTTCAAGTTTTCATTTAACGTCCAAAGTATTGTTCAGTGCTGTAAAGTTGAATTATCGGATTAACCTTGGCTGCCTTTTCCTGGTTGAATGTTATCACAACCTTCAAAGACCGACCATTTTTGGAACCTTGGCGGCTTCATTTATACCAGTTTTGGTTTTGAGTGGATATCACAAATTTCATAGGAGTGAACGTAAAAAAAGGACTGAAAAAGGAAAGAATAAGAATGAACGTCTTATCTTTATCTCGACCTTTATTTTTGAAGGAGTTCTGTCTATAAATTTTGGGATTGATAATTTTTTCATTTTCCATTATTACATGAGGCTAATTCCATGCTTTACATACATAAGTTTCTTCAATCCCATTTTTGCGCACACTCGCTAACTAACGCCGATTTTCGTTCGCTTCGGTCACGCAATCAGCGCATTACAGTCAGTTTTTTTTTTTTTTTGTGTATCTCTACACAGTTTCCTTACATTTTCCACAAGTTGCAAAGATTTCGGACGGATTGAGCCTTATCTTCGACATAGATATGCTTTTATTGCTTACGGATGTAACTTATGACTGAACGTACAAAAGGTCTCACTGTCTATATCTTAATCTCTACCTTTTTTCTTAAGGAATTTTATGTCTATCTAGAGACACACTAGTGTGTCACGCCAAGTTAGGCCACAAACATCACATCAATTCAATTGTTGAAGACGTAATCCTTTGTAGCGTGACGCCATAGAGTTAGAACCCTCAGCCGATCAATTTTAAGTTATTCGAAAATGTTCGGCTAATGAAAATATTCGGCGAATTTTAGGCTAGCTGATCTTAGCCGACTATTTTTTCGGCCGCTATCGGCTTGAGACAATTTCGGCGGCTATCGGCTTAGCCTACATGAACTTTTGGCATTTCCTACATTAAAATAAGAGCAATATAAAATTTCTTTAAGCTAAAGCGTTTGTTCCGCATGTAAGTTTTAGTTTTATGCCACATTAAGTCTTAAGTACGTAAACACAATTTTTAACCCAAGAAATGAAATATGCTGTAAATTTTAGGTTATATTGGCAAAGGAAATAAATTCAAATGACACCATTAAATGTAACGTTAAAAATAAACACATGAATTAGTTTTCTGCAAACTTGAGTTAACTTAATTACGTATTCTGCATCCTTAAAAACGTACCATGTTTGTGCGCGCATAGAGACTCCTCTTGAACTAAAGCACCTACAAAGATGAGACTAGTGCCTATATAAAAGATACTTACGCTTCGGATTACCTATTTGCCTTGCAGCAATTTGATTTTTTTTTACCCTCAAATATGCGGAAATGGATCTAAAAATTGCTCATGATGTCAAACTTCGATCAGGCAAACTATTTAGGCAAACTTGGTTGGTAAAAGAAAAACCTAAAAAGACGACATGGCTAGCCTAAGAAAAATGCGGCGAATATGCGGCTGACGTATTTCCGGCGGCGATTTCGGCTATCGGCGGCGGCTGAGGGGTCTACATAGAGTAAGTGTCTAATATCCTGAGGCATAGTTTCGCACATTTCAGGTACTTGGGGAAAAAATTATAATGCGGAAAAAAAGCTTCATTTGTATTAAAATCAAGAGAAATGACCAACCTAACAAAAATTAGCTCGTGTAGGAATGTCAGCTAATCGGCTTTCAATGCAAAATATGACCTTTAGTAACATTGCAAATGTGTTACAACTACTAGTCCGCTCATCCCCATGTTAAATCCCATAGAGTGATTATTCACCGATACGGAGATAACGGGGAGGATCCCAGCTATGACATTAGACCAATGACTGCATTCGATACGAACTACATACCTTTTCTGGTTTGCAGCCTAGGTGTGTAACGGAAATAGCGAGGGAGGGCACGTAAGTACGAAAGTATTGTTATAACCATTGTCTGTATTTTCGGCATCGTCTCTCATTGGACGGTGAAAGTTCGGACAATGACGATATGTATACTGACATTTGTTTCGAGACACATACTAGTGTACCGCGATAAATCTAAACAACGTTGTCAAAGAAATTGTATCCACGTCCAATTCACGAAAAATAAACAAAATGTCAAAATAAAACCAAAAACTGGTAAAGAGGTCACCAAGTTGTAAATGGTTCAGCCTCACAAAGGTGTGATATGAACTAAATAAAAAAATAGAAAAAAAAATTCAAACCAAAAACTGATAAAAAGGAATTGGATGTAAGCAAAGGAGTGATCTAAACTTAACCTATTCATGGCCGTGTTCCATTATTGGAACATACCACATTTAATTTTTAATCGATGCTGCCTCCTATTGACCAAACATTGAACTTGGGTTGTTACCCAGAATTCTCAGAGGTAGAAGACATTTTGGTTTTGGTGGTAGAAGCAGCTATCAGCATTTCAGGAGAGTTTTAAAGGCAAAATTGCTAATTTTTTTAATTATAAACATTCATAATCAAGTAAAATAATTTTAAGAGCCTGAAGATAATGCTAGTAGTGTAAACACATTGCCTAAGGCTTAGTAATTACGTTCATGACAAATTCTGACCATATGGTGGCGTACCTACAGTTGTAGTGGGGAAAAAAGGCCATGTTCCAATTTTGGAACATGACATCATGAGGGGTCGGAGTTCATAAGCTGTTCATAAAAAGGGGACAAATGCTATCCAAGTAGTGAATATTTCTCTAAAAATTGTAAACAAGCACCAAACTTTGCTTAGGAACGCGTTTCCCTGTACGAAGTCAGATGTAACTTTATACACGTATACAATAATTTGACAAAATAAAAATAAAATACGATTTCAATTTACATGGTTTATTATGCCAGATGACGATTTTAGCCTTCAATGCAAGCTGACATTATTGTTTCCCATAGGAAACATGAATTCCACACACTTTTATGGATTTAAAATAATTCTACTGCACGAAGCCTCAAAACTGTGCTCGACAGACTAACACATTAGAATAAGGCAGTAGTATATACCGACTAGCACACAAGACGTTGATGTGAATGAAAGTGTGGCATCGTGCTATAGTCATCACAAATGTAAGCAAAGAATTCAAGGGAAGGGAACATCTTTAGATCACAGTGAGATTGGGTTGGAAGCCTCGGTAATACTTTTGCTGACTTTTGCTGACAAGTTACTTGCAAACAATGCAATCAAGCAATATAATGTTTTTTATTAAAAACGTTTTTACAAGCCTGGCACTTATTCTTGAAATGTCCAAGCTTGATTATGGTTGTACTGGTACGGTACGACAAAACATTAAAAACTGCCCATCCCATACTTGGTATAAAAAAAAAAGTGTATAATAAAGAATCCAGAGTCACACGTACGTTACTTTCAATGAGCAAATAGTTGTTGAACGGAAAGACAAAAAAGTCGTGTGCATGGGTTCAAATCACTATGGCACTGCCCAACACGTACATCTCGGCGATATTTAGCGAGTGAGAAAACGTTACATATCGGTACCCAAACTCCACGCGTGGATTTGTACAGTATAACTCCTATACTTGGCCGGAACAGACCAAATGGACAGAAATATATTATAGTACCTGGTAACGGCAGGTATTCGCACGTATCCTTTCCGCAACTTCAAATGCTTGGCTCCTGGATCGTATTCAATATCCTTCCCATCGAAAGAACACTGATACTGTCACTGGAGATGAAGATCATGAAGCTATGCATGAGAATACACTTCACCAGCAAGACCGTTTAGCTTTTATTCGCAAAATATACCATGAGCCACGGCTGTTTACCGCGACGTCATCATGAGTTAGCCACTGACGAACGAGAAAAGCAGATCTTTGGCTGTCTGAGTGGACTAGCCCGGTCACGTGATACGTGCGTCACGGCAAACAGCCTTGGCGCGTGGTATATAATAATAATAATGAGGTTTACCACCTGATGGTGGATGGTTGCCGGAAGGGTTGTGAGCTGCTTAGACCGTACCATTTCGATGCGGGGGTGTGATATTTAAGCTATACAATAGCTGGATCATGAGTTGCGTTTAAGGAATGGCCGAAGGTCTTCTGTCACCAGTTCGCGACGAAAGCCACTCTCAGAATCCATGCAAACTGTTCTTGGGCGAAGAGCATTCCAAACAGGGATAACGCGATTTGCAAAAAAATTTTGCTACAATCAAGGCGCGAACGGTGCACTGCTAGTTTTCATATGTGTCCCCTGGTATTATGGTGGCTTGGAGCAAGGTCGAAAAATGGAAGATCCACTGAAAGAAGATTGCGAAGAATTTTATAGGTTAGGATTAGATCGAATTTAAGTCTACGTAATTCCAGTAGCTCGAGACCAGTCCTGGATAGTCTTTCAGCATAGTATAGTTGCGGCTTAACTTTTGTTGAATACTTGCCGAACCAAAAAGGTTAAACCAAGCACATCTACAAGATGTGCTGTTCAGTCAGCACAGATTTCCCTGTCATATGGTGACGCATTTCACTATGTGTCCAAGTCAAGAGTTTGTGTCTAATTATATCCTTGATAATGTAAGGCACTCATTTACATTGTATTGTGAAGGTTTTCTGTATGATTATTTGTATTCATCAGTGCTCGATAACAACTTGCTATAATGGTATCGTCCGTTCTTGAGTCCTCCCATGATGCAACGCAAATTATCGAGTGAGCTCTACTGGCAGTAAGGCGCAC
Organism: Lithobius niger; assembly: GCA_023313725.1. Classification (NCBI taxonomy): domain Eukaryota; kingdom Metazoa; phylum Arthropoda; class Chilopoda; order Lithobiomorpha; family Lithobiidae; genus Lithobius; species Lithobius niger. Next base: position 58,367 of record JAHWFP010155478.1, read on the forward strand.
TGACAGCTGAAAAAAGTGGCGGGCACTCCACGTTCTAAACTTCGTCAAGGAAAAGCTATCAACGGTCAAGCCTGGGAAGTAATTGTAATCGTTTCGCGTCGATATCAGCAAGACGTATTCTCCAACAATACCTTGAAAAGTAAGAAGGATTCATTAAAGGTTACTACGTAATACACTGGATTAAGGTATTATACCGTAAATAAAATGCAAGAACAACAAATTTGGCTTTGGAAGAATCTCCCTGAGCTTGACTGTTGATCCAAACAAAGTCTTTTGTAAAAGCACAAATATGGTTCTTTTTCAGACCCACCAAAACGTGATAAGAGCCAGACGTCCTGTTTTATCTCGTAGTACTGAATAAACGTTCGTTTCCTAGTTATTTTTTTCTAAAAAGTAATATATAGAAAAACCCCCCCCCCCCCCACACACACACACAATCAATCCCACCTAACCACACGTTTGGGTATTGAGCTCCAATAATATATTTTGTACGATTTATGGGGGGAAAAGAAATAACTACAAAAACACCGTCCCCTAAAAAGAAAAACACACCCCCTCAAGCTAGTATCTCTATAAAAATTTACAACTCTGAAGGCGCACAAGTAAACAATAAGTTTTTCAGAATAAAAACCGTGAATTACAACTTGACCTGCAATCTCAGAGAACAAGAATTATATAAAAATAATGTTCCCCGAAATTTTGTAGGTCTGTTTCTGATTAGTTTTGTCTGAGACCCAAAACTAACGACAAGAATGAACTACTCAAGTGGTTGTTCATTTGTGTGCCTGTGAATTTTCATGTAGATACACGAGTTGCCGTCAGGGGCGTCGTACACCCACAAAATTAAGCGGGGGGGGGGGGGGTGTTACGGCAAAATCTTTTCCAACTAGTGGACTGTGGTAGCGCTGGGGAAACGCTTTTATGAGTTTGAGAGAGCTGGAAGACCCAAACTGACACTTTTTAAAAGGAAGGGCTAGTATCAGGCGGCCCGCCATCCGCGCACAAGCCAAAATCGTGTTTATTTATGGGAAATTGAAATGAGGCTGAGGGGGAAGGGGGGGCAGCACTTGCCCCCCCCCCCCAATCCCCGTTCCCCAATGGCAAGACACCCCTGGTTGCAGTGTAATAAGTTTGGAAATACGAGTTGAAAACAACGCAACAATAGTGTTACATACACTAAGAATCTCGTAAGGATTATCATTCGCGAAATCATTTTTTTTTCCAAGTATAGAACAGAAACAAGTATCCTTTCTTAACCACCTATGCCTCCAGTAGCCTCCAGTAGCCTCGTTTATTTCCGGTTTTGTTATTAACACGAAAAAACTTTTTTTAAGCGTAATTCGCGCCTGCTAAGGATAAAAAAAAGGTTTACCATTGAACGGATTTCAGCAGCTAGCCGGTCGACTTTCTCGCAGAGCAGTCTAAAATGCTGGTTACATGCAGGGAGCTCCACTGCTGCTGGTAAAAAAAGTCGATGACAATTTTCCAGAGGACTCAAGAACCGGCGCGTGTATTATAATAACGTCTTTTATATACATATAAACACCCATGTTCCAATATTGGAACACATTTTTAATTGCCATTAACTACCATTAAAAATTGTATGAAACATTTTTTAATGAGTGTTAATGTGTTTTGGCATGCAAATGATGAGCATTTCAGTGAAAAAAGTTGAAAAAAAATTTGGCCATGAATGGGTTAAAATATTGGAAAAATGCATGACCACTCAGGCTATACTGTAGTTGACCGGGAAAATTATAACAAATCTGGGTAATGTTGAAGATGACGTGCGGAGCGTGTATACGAAGGTATAATCTCTATATGCGCTAATTCCAGTTCCAGTTTATTTTATTGAGGCTCTAGCTAAATGCCCCAAATCACAAGGAAAAACACATAAGCCACTGACTACAAACCACGTCTACTAATTACAACAGAACAACTTAGGCACCTAAAATCACGCACGACAACCCCAAACCACAGTCACCTAGCGCGTAACACCATCACCACTTCCCACTACTGCACCCGAAGGACTAGGCAACCACTTCTCTTTCGGTGGGCTGTCCAGAAACCCACTCGCAACCCCATTCTTACCTCATCACAACAATCAGTCTTTCTTGTTAATCGGTATTTATTGAAAATTGACGTTGGTTGCCGTGAACTTGTTGTAAATTCATTGTTTTCCCGATCCTGTCACCGTCCTTTATGATGCGTTACGTGTCTGCCATTCTGCCAAGAATCTCCAGGAGAGAGTAATCGGTAATAGTTCAATCGATGTGCTAGTAACTTTTAGCAGATTTGATGCGTTCAGATTTTTTCCAAATAATCGCCTGGCTCGCGCTACCGCGCTCGCTGCAGCTAAACATATAACATCAGAAACCGCAACCAAGAACTTGTCCGGCCAGACATAATTTCCGTTTACTAATGTTCTGGTCGAAATCAGGTTTTCTTATTGTCGACTGGCTACCACAATGGCGGACACGCGACGCTCTTCCAGCGATCAAAACACACCAGGAAAAAAATGAATTTGCACGTTTTATTAACAATCTATATGAAAACAAAATGTAAAACATGCAAGAATAAACCCCGATTGTTGTCAAACGGTAAGAATTGACACCTTTAAAGACAATATATTAGTGTATAAGCTCCGCGCGCCATCTTCCACATTTCCCAATTCTGCAGGTTAGTTGAGTTCAGTCTAATACAAAATTTAAAAAAAAAAAGTGATATTCTCTCAAAAACCCAAACTGGTGAAATAGGATTAACCTTGGCGGCCTTTCCCTGGTTAACGATATCACTACTTTTTAAAGGCCGACCCTTTTTGGAAACTTGGCGGCTTCTCTTATACCAGTTTTGATTTGGGTGGATTTAAACATGGCAAGTGTGCCGTCACAAATCTAAACAACGTTAAGCAACGTTACAACGTTTACAACGTTAAAGCAATGTAACAATCACTGATCGTTCATGGTCTCGGACCTCCGGAATGGCTCGACGAATAGAAAACGTCATTTCTGTGAGGATGAAGTCCAAGGAAACTTAGATAATGTTTCAGAGTTAAGGTAGGTGCAATAGTTTTTTTTTCCTGAAACGGTGCCACACAAGAAGAACAACCACAAGAGAACAGTTTTGAAATTTAAGTGTGGCTCCTTACTGTTACTATTGCACAAAATTGAATAATTTTTGGCATAAATATGCCCTCCATGCCTATACACTGTCTGGTCAAGTTTGATCGAAATGCATTCGAATTTGAACAGACATATTAATAGTTTTAACACTTTGCTGGAAAGAGGACTTCAATCACTCATGTACGATACGGAAAAATACCACTTCACTGCTGTAACGATTAATCCAGGTATGCGGCACTTAGGCTTGGAACTGCACATGGCTTCTGCAGGCCAAGGCCGACTGAGGCAGAAATCTGTATTTTGCCTCCTCCCGACTCAACGCCAGTAAACACACGGGCGGAAAGCTGATGCCTTTTAGAGCTGCTCTGGTAAGATAAGATTCCAGCGATGTTGAATCAACTGGCCTGTATCTGAGAAACGATACCGACAGCTCTTCTCCCGGATGACCTTGTAACGAAAGATGGATTATGAAGCAGTAGTTACAACATGGATACTCCCACGTTCTACGGACTTGTATATGTATATATTTTTTCGCTCATGTTGCAACCTATTGCGTTCATAAGTAATGCATTAAAATGATGCGTTGCGTTTGAAAAGTATCCTTAATTAATTTTTTTAAACACAACAGGCTTCTGGGCACAAGTTCAGTATGAAATTGCACAGGAGCCGGCACGGACCATGGGCACGGACATCATCATACCAACAACAGACATAGATAAAGGGCGAAAACACCGTTATTCCAACTAATACGGGTAATTGTCCATTTTCACTTCACATCAACTTTTAACTCTTTCCGCCAGACCGATTTGCTTTGAATTGGATTCGTTTTACGCGGAAAGCTTCATTTACACCACACATACCAAGATCGCCGCCCCATCTAAACTGCGGGCTACAGAGGAGGGACCAATATAACCCCAAAGACCCCCCAAAACGTCAAACCGAAGAGAAACCAAACCGCAAAATTTAGCCAATTTCGATTTACAACCGCCCACTTTTTGATGAGTTTCTGCTCTAATATGGACATACGATACGTCTTTACAATCACTGAAGTCTCCCCTTGCCTACCGCTAAGTTTGCTTTATTCCAAAACTTACTACTTTTCAG
>JAHWFP010155478.1:69351-90333 GCA_023313725.1 Lithobius niger
TCATCTGCCCCATTCTAAAACAATTTACGTTAAAACAACTGATAACCATATGTGCCAAAGAGGACAAAACAGAAAGAACAGGAGCAAAAAAAAAACTCCTAAGCAGTGGGCAACCTGAGCCACAACCCTACTAAAAAAAAACCTAAATGACGAACTGCACAATTCTCCTAATTCGTCAGAAGCTATTGGCGGTTCACCAACATCTGGATGATCTATACCATAACCAACATGGGAGAGATGTACAAAACCAGATCTTCGTCAAGTGACACTGCATCATCCACTTCCGCCCCTTGCACTGCACATCCTTTTTATTTGTCTTCAGCAAAGCCAAAACAGCAAATCAGTTTTACAACGCAAGATCCACCACTTTTACACAGGTGGGGATAGTGGATATAAATCATCTCTTAACTTTTAAAATATTTGCTCGACGTTGTAGCAGTGAGAACTATTTTTGGCATAACCAAATCACTAACATTGGCCAAAACTTCTTGAACATGTCTTACGAGTTAGATTCACCAAGTTTCTCCGCTTGGTCTTAATATCTGACAGTGGGATCAGCATACGTCACAGCACCTACTTTCAAAACAGGATCAACAGCAGATAAGGTAGCCATGCTTACGCCATTATTACTGCCAAAACATGAATTTGTGTCAATGCCCCTGTCAACAACCTGCAGATTATTTGGAGTCATGTTCGTGCCGTCGTGTCCTATTGTGTGCGCGGCGTATCTTGAGTCCTGCAAGTGTTTTGTGAGCGGCTACGTCTTCCTGGAGGGGGTAACTTTAATCGATGGCCGCCATTGTTTTTGTAACCATCTTGGATATCAACAAGGCACACTGCTACTGAAAACGTACATCGATTTTTTTTGTTCGTTCTACGGAGAACTCAAGATAGGCCGGGGACACGTCTCCTTCAACCAGTGCTGCAGCAAAAGAACGTCCCGGGTACTGCGCATGCTTTCGAGTGAAAGTTGCCATACTCTCCACAAATCTTCCGCTCGCCGAAGCGACCGACATGACCTTGCTGTTGACATGTAAGGAACTGTGGACGATAGTCCATTACCGCCACCGGAGCAGTCATCCCGGAGATAAGCACTTTGTCCGGCAGATCATCCACAGACACTGAATGGCGTAGGTCGAACGTAACACGACGAACGTTAGTCTCACAGTTCTGCAATCAAAACTTGGTGGTCTTTTCCCGAGACAAATGCGTATTTTATTGGTGGGGGGGGGGGGGGTTGGGGGGGGGGGGGGGTTATATCACTACTGCTACTAGGTGCTGATTACTAGTACCGCCAAAAGACTGGCGTGGTTCCACTTCCAAAGAGACAGACAATTCCAAGTTTTTAAAACTTCATAACTTGTAAAGACGAGTGCATATCAGGGTTTATTTTTGTTTATGTTATGTTTATTACTTTATTTTCAATAATTGGTCATATTGGTAACAATTCGTAATTTTCAATAACATTTCAGAGTGAACTAATTACTTCCAAGTTCGGGGCTATCGTCTAGGCCATAATAATCAACAACTTCGTATGTCTTGCACCCAAACAGGCGCCAAATTGTGTTGAATCACACTTTAACGTTCGGGCATGTGTTTCCGTCTATGGTTTCACTTTCTATTACCTTTGGGAATCTGTGCATTTCCACATACACTAAACGACAACGGTAAGTGCTTAAGTTTTTTGTTTTCTTAACTGAGAGCATTGTAAAGGTAGTAACCAACGCAAACCCGCAATAGAATAATACGAAGTGTTTATACGGGAACCCTCTCTATAACATTACACTGTATGTTGATGCCCGAGGCGTCAACAAACATTGAGTTCAGAAGGTAAGCCAAACTACATTAATAATTATGGTAATTATATAGAACAACGCCTTTTCAAGCTATCGACATAATTCAACTACCTTTCGATTCCTTTCGTCGTTCTGGTTCAGAAAATCATAACGAAAACTTGCGCAAACGACTTTTTCTTTTATTAAATACGTATTAAAACACGTAAATGCTATTGAAAACCGTGGTTAGGCTGCCATAACGCGCGACGATGGGAGCGCAACAAGAAAACCTGATTTCGCCCAGAACATTAGTAAACGGAAATTATATCCTTCCCGGGACAATTTTTTTCCAGTATGAAATGCCGTCCGCAGGGGCGCGTTTCGCGCGCACTATTATATACATCGAGAATTTGTTTAATCAGAAATAGTATGACGCAAGCATTTGCGAAACAAGGAACAAATTATGACACTTGGTTGTGTCACAAATGCTTGTGTCATACTATTTCTGATTACACAAATTCTCGATGTATATAATCGCGCGCCCCTGCGGACGATGTTTCACACTGTAAAGAAATATTGATATAGAAATAGAACGACAGTTCGCATCCATCACAAATCACCGCTTTAGCCATGCCGACGCAAATGAACAAGATAATTTTCGTTTACTAATGTTGTGGTCGAAATCAGATTTTCTTGTTGCACTCCAATCGTCGCGCGTTATGGCGGCCTACCCACGGTTGTCAATAGCGTTTTAACGTGTTTTAAAACTTTTTTTATAAAAGAAAAAAGCGTTTGCGCAAGTTTTCGTATGATTGTCTGAACCGCAACGACGAAAGGAATCGACAGGTAGTTGAATTATGTCGATAGCTTGAAAAGGCGTTGTCCTATATAATTACCATAATTATTAACCGTTAGTGCTTTACCTTAAAGCTTTGAAGCATTGAGTTGGCTGAAGAAGCTCAAATCTTGGGAGCTCAATCTTACTCACGTAACGATGAAATTGCAGCAGACAAGAGTGAAGTTTATTACGGATCCACCGCGTTGATCAAACGACGTGATCTAAGACACAGCATACGGCAGAGTGACGTTATAAGCAGCAGACGAGTAACGTAATGACTGCTGTCATCAGCATTGGACCCGGAACACGCGAGACGCATGGCAACATAGACATTAAATGAGAAAAAGAAAATTAACATAGGAGGTTTTGTGAAAAATAAAGAACAGTAAATAAATATTTAGTATAACAAACATGTAAAAACATAAAATTATATAACACACGTTACTAAATAAATAATCGACTCTACTGTATCTTGTTTCAAATAAAATTAATCTGCAACGAACAGAACTTAATTAAGAAGACCAAGGCCGCATGAGGTACTTTCCCAGTCAAGCATCATCGAGGGTGAAGCGATCAACGATCTCCCAGGCAAGAGAAATCTAAATTGAAGCGGTTCAATGGAGAGATGCGATAAACATGATGCACCTACGGGCACATAGTTACAGTGCTACATCGTCATGCGCAACCTAATGGCCTAATTTTTTAACAGCAGTTTAGCTTCGTTAAGTAGTAGATAGGCCTAATGGAAAATTTGGTTCGACGGTAAGCCTATTCATTCATGCAACAATGCTATGAGATTTTTAAACGAAGCTAAAATCATTTTGTTTGTAAGGCTGCGTGTTATTCTTATGATGTAATTCAATTAATGTATGATGTTATTCAATTAATGTGAGGGGGTGTATTTCGTAATCTTATAAGCCTATTGGGATTTTTCTGGAAATTTTTTTATGTGTCATTTTTCTTGACTTGACTTTCGTTTGTTTTTTTTGTTTTGTTTGTTTTGTTTTTGTCTTTAGTCCATTGGGACAATGATGTCTAATGTTATAAATAAATAAATAAATAAATAAATGTCAATTCGACGATCAAATTTTATTATTTCATCTAGTTTAGTCGATGAATCCTATCAACTACATTAGTGCTCGACATGCTCCCGTAATATATACATAGCACCAGGGTCTCTCTGAGCCTGCTCAGAGAGGGGAGAGGTAGCGGAACGACAGCCGAGGGAACCCACCACCGTCATAAGTGCGCTTGCCAGCCCTGCGCGCACGCACCAGGTCTCAATTCGCCACAGAATCTTTAGGGAAGAAGACGACATTGAGATGACAATCTTACATGTAATAACCAATAAATAAAAGCAAGGCAGCGCACTCCTACTGAGTTCACTCCTTGTAACAAAAAAAAAAAGACTAGCTCTTCAACGTTATATAAATCTAGCTAAGGATGAGCATTAAACATATAACAAAACCCGTAAGACCAGTATCGAGATTTGCAAGCAAAGCTCAGCAACATGGATCACAACCTATCGTGGTCCTGCACCAAGGAGCCACAAAGCTCCTCGAATGCAACACGGAAGGTATCTGTGAGATTAAGAGCCGGAGTGGACGAATTGCAGCCTCCACGGATAGCCATTCGTAAGAAGGCAGCCCTGGCTCGCTCCCGCTCAGGTAAGCTGCACTCCTCCAACACATGCTGTGAATCTGCATTAAGATGGCCGCAATCACAAAGTGGGGAAGCAACCGTCCCAATGCCAAAAAGAAAAGACTCGCAGTTGCCATGTCTAGTGATGATTTGGACAGTTTTCGATTTCAGTTCATAAGGTCCATGACCAACAACAGGGACAAAAGTTGAGGGCCTTCGCCCCTTTAAACTCTTATCCCAGGCAATCTGCCAGAGTCTTCGCGACTCGCTACGAATCACCATCTTAGAGAAGGAGGCAGACCTCAGAAGAAAAATTTCCTCACCATCAAAGACTGCCTCCTTAGCCAAAGTATCGGCCATTTCATTTCCCACCCAACCCAACTGCACAACATGAGTGCATGGTGGTCAAACGCCGGAGAAGTGTAGCTGCAACACCCACCTGAGTGGTCTGGACATCCTCTGAGGTGATAGCGACAAGAGCAGATAGAGAATCAGAAAAAATACAAACATGCGTACCATCCGCAAGCGCCTCCCCCACATGTTCAAAAGCCGACGTCAGCGCTAGCACCTCAGCCTGAAAAACTGAGTTTTCAGCGCCCAGCTTGTATTTCTTCTGAGAAACAATGTCCGAGCCAAGATAGGAAACAAAAGCGCTGCCAACGCCTGCCTCCATCTTAGACTCATCCGTGAAAATGGTCCACTCCCTTCTCACAACAGTATCGAAATTAGAGAACAATTTCATCTAGTTTAGTCGAGGAAGCCTATCAACTACAAGGAAGTAACGATATTTTAGTTTGCCGTGTTTTTAAACTAACTTTTCACAATGAATCTAACGTTGTCAACCGTGGTCGTCTCTATCTATTTCCGAAGTTGAAAAAAGCGACGGACGGACAGATAAAGTCGTTGCAATAGTCTTCTCAGCCGGCACGGCTGTACAGAAGACTAAAAATTATATGCTATCTTCAGCTAGATACCTTTACAATTCTAATAGAGCCAGAGAATTTAATGGGAGGTTAAAGACATGACGTGACATAAATTAGAAACCCAATTTTGCAACTTGATAAATAAAATTATCTCTAAAAGCACTCGTCATTTAATTTGCGGGTGGAGACTACTAATACACAAATTCAACAATCTTACACCTATCTTGTGAGTCTCACGACAGCTAAAGACCGCTTGGATGACGAAACACATTATAAAACCAGTTAAGTACGCAGAGAACATGCAAACCTGTTTCCGTTGCTTGTGGGCTCAAATATGATATTACTTGAGCATGGAATTGAACGAACGACCTTTAAAACCGAAGACTACGGATCTACAGCACAGCCCTACGATATACATTTAGGAATTTGTGGATCAGTTGATTGGCGCAATTCACAGACACGCCCTCATTCCACGTTCAAATACTGTAATACGGTCAACTACAGGATGGGTCAAAGATGGATTAAAATAAAACTTTACGAGCATTTCTAAGTCACGAGCGTCAACAGTGTGCGGGAATCAGTTACGAGAGATAGTCGCCTCTATGAGATGGTTAGAGGTGTGCGTCAGGTCATCAAGAATAATTTTTCACAGACAGACCTGTACGGAAAAATTGTTGTGGATTAAATAAAATAGCTTATCCAACAATGTTCCGTAATAAAGACAAAGACATATTTTGCAAAAGTATCAGACGATTATTTGTAGGGGGATTTGCACTTAACCTTACTGTTTCAAATTCCGTTTTTTAAATTTAAAACTCACAGCACATAATTTTCAACCATATAAACCCATACATCTTTTCCAAGGTCTGGCAATAACAGGGCTCGGGAAAATCTACAGGTTCGGATGCTCCTCTGCATTTGCGGAGTTAAAGTACCCTCTTTTTCTCTGTCGCCGTAATCCAAAGTTCACAGTTTTCCACTTATCAAGGTAATGATACAGGGCATTAACAAAGACGTAATTGGCAGTAGAACAAATCATAACTTCTCTAACTCTTGAAGTAATTGGTGTATGATAAATATGGGCTAGCATCCTGTCATCTGCTTCTTTAACAAATTTGGAACAGTAAGGTACCCTATAAGGCACCCTATAAATAACCTTTTGATATTATTGGAAAATATGTTTTTATTACGGAACATGGTTGGCTAAGTTAGTTTATTTAATCAACAACCATTTTTCCCGTGCAGGTTTGTTTCTAATAGCATCTTTCTTGCACTTTTATAAGGAATTTACTCAGGAAACGGCGCTTTTCATGTAATACTCGTTAAAATCATGCTTTTTTAATGCAAAAAAAGTAACGGGATTATCAAAAAAGTCCTTTCACAAAAATTCTAGGGCATTTAAAGGCGATTAAAATGGACTATAAGAAACTTAAAATTGGACCACCGGTAAGGGTCATATCATTGGGCATATAGTTCCCAATTTGGAGTTCAATATGGCGGCCAAACGACCATGATTTGGACCACGTGGCCAATTGTCTTTAACAGTCCTGCAGGTTTGTAATAATGCCCAGCAGTCAAACTGAGGGTACATAAAAGTGCATACGTGCATTGAGCTACCTCCTGCACTAAACGTGCTTTCACGCTTGGTATCAAAACGGAGAAACTGAAAAAGTTACTTACTTCTTTAACAAAACAAAACACCAGGGATTCCAAGGGAGAGGGAGCAGGTGATGGGAGGAGGGTTTCAAAACATAGAATGGGAGAATACGCGGGGGAGCAGGGCAGGGAACGCGGGTGGGGACAGAGTGAACGAGGGGAGTGGGGGGTGCAGGTGGGTATCTAATCACAATGGGGAATGTGGGGGAAGGGGGGGGGGAATGGGAGCTCGAAGAGGGGAGGATTCGCCGGCTATTTCATTTCATGCGCCCCAGTAAAATATTTTGCTCACACATGCAGGAATCAGCTAGACCGGCGTATGTTACGCCGTGGAACAACGAGTATCATGAAAGAGGCGTTTTGCGCACCATTACTTGCTCACCATTCACCCTTGCCTTGGCAAGAGTGTTGATAATCAGGTTTACGTTAAATATCGGCCGATGAGTACGTTCGTTTATTCCTTATGGTCGAGTGACTTGTTACATTTTTTACGCATAGTGGGTACACTGCATGACGACCATATCCACCAGTCGTTAATAACCTTTACGTAAAGAAGCCTAGCGAAAAGGAAGAGCAGGTCCGCCATCATTAGTCGGTTGTTTCGGTGGAAAAAACCGCCTGTTGCAGTCGATGAACGCTGAGGCAGGGCTACACTACAGTACGCGACTGGGTTGGACAATATCGCCGCTGAAAGCGATACTGATGCGACTGATTTGTTCCGTTGCCGCTTTCTGTCAGAAGAGGGTGACACTTGCAGTGCAAAGAATGCCAACATTCCTTTCCTTGCAACACTTTTTGGATGAATGAACGTGTCGCTGTTTATTCCAAGCGCAAGGCAAACAGCGTAACTATGGCTGAGTGATAACTTTAAAAACTGTTTAAAAATACAATTTTTCTGATTAAAAAATGTTTTACGCAAATCTACGTAAAAATTAAAATAATCATATTAAAAACCGCCACTTGCTACCAATACACGTCGCGATTTCCTTGGTCAATTCCCGAACACTCCTTGAAGAAGTGGGCCAATCGCGGTGGCCATTTTGTCTACCCACCTAATTTTCTTGTAGGTCAGGCCAGATAGCTTACTGTCCATGGTTGAGGCAGTGTAAAATTCACGACGCGTTTAACAACTGTTTTGATGAGATGGGGATTCACCGATGTGTTCTTTAGCGACTTTATGAAGGCACTTAGTAATACGCGTCCTTACTATGACTAACCATTCTCTCTCCTGTTGTTCATATGTTGTGCTAATTCTTGGACCTTCCCCAGACTTTTAGCTTTTTAAAAGGCAGTCAACTAATACAGAACTTAAAAATAAACAAATAAATGAATATACAATAAATAAAATGTTAAATATGCCAGCCAACGAATTAAAAACCGTGAAGCCCCATAAGGTTGGAATGATTAAATTTATCTTCAACCGTTAATTAAAAGACGAGATGCACGTGCCATGAAATAAAAACCGTGAAGGTTCTTCAATTTAGAATGATTAAATTTGTCTTCAACCGTTAATTACAAGACAAGATGCCCGTGCTTATTTTAGGTGTAATTTTACATGCCAGGTTTTTTTCAGTTGTAGCACAACGATTTCCGAATAATTTCCCTGAATGTTTAATGTCTTATAATTTTTTCGCTTTCGAGATTCAAATATCCCACCATTACCCTTACACAATGTTGTTGATTTACGAACTTAACTCCGTAAATAAGACATAGATTGCGTGTGGAAATTATGAAATGAAACGGACGATGGTTTTAAAAGTTATCGTGGATATAAACAGACAAACAGAAAGACACTAACGGCGTAAGAAGCTCCTTTGCTCTACTTGTCACCGGACGTCTCTTAAAACTGATTGTCGTGAATTGTCCAAAAAAAAAAAAAAAAGACTTTTACAGGTTAAAACTAACAAACTAAACAAAATAGAAAGATTATGTTAGGCACATTTGTGCTACGACTCGCCTGTACATTCTGCTAGAAGCTAGAAATTGTATGAATTTTCAACAAGGCGGCGGTTTTAGATCCGTCCGCTGCCATCGAAAACATTCAATAATGCGAGTTCAGAAGCCACTGGGAAAATTGTTTCGTCAGGAAAAGTTATTTATTTTATTATCACGGTATATAAGAATTCAAGCATTTACCCAAAGCATGCAGCTTATCACGTAGTGTTCTGTTGACCGCTGACAGCTAGTCCGGTTTCCATAAGCGCCGGTGCACACGTGCGGTACCGTATTTACGGTCGCCGCTGCGGTACCGCATTTGCGGTTTGGTTTACCTGCCATCTGTTGGGTACTGCACACGTACCTGCATCGACGTTGCGTTACCGCCCGCCGCTCGCCCACCGCTCGTGCGGTCGTTTTGCACCGCAATTCCCCCCGTCAACGCAGCGGTACTGCAGCGTTAAAAAAAACGCAATTGCGTCGCTCAGTACCTTATAGGTGACTTGAGCGATGCACACGTCCGTCGCAAAAGCATTACTGAAAATGGCGTCCAATTTCGAAGAAATAGACATGGAATTGTTTATTGGGGGAGTAAAAAACTATCCTGAAATATGAAATGTTGCTTCAGAAATGATTGAAGACTCACTGAGAAGTAATTAAAGAACTTATCCGAATTTTTTAGTTAATCTGCAAAGGATGTATAACATTTTTCCGTGGTGCGTTTTAAATTAGTACATCAACGTACCAAAATTCGTCGCATTGGTTTTAAGATATATTTTTTGTTCACGAGGGAGGCGAAAAAAGCAAATAGTCTCATTGGTTTCAAACTATAATGTTTTGTACACGAAGTTAGGGAACCGAACGCGCACATACGTCACCGAAGCGGCACCACAGCGTCAACGCGCGTTAATAAAACGCAGGTGTGCATTGATTGGTCCAAAAAACGCACGTGTGCACCGGCGCTAAGACAGATTGATGATATCATCAATATGTCTTATGGAAACCGGGCTAGCTGTCAGCAGTCAATTCAAGACCCTTTCTTTGCCATTTTTCCATTTGTTGCAAATCAGTTGTGTTATATATTATTATTATTACAGTATAGAAGTCCATACTCAAACGATGTCGTATTTAGCTAATTCAGGTTGCGTTACTATCATGGCAACGGCACCTTTGCCATCGCAATAAAATTCTATCAGCGAGATCGCAAAGGCAAGTCGTTGCGTCGCGTCTACAGTCTTACAAGAGCAAAACATTGGTGATTCGTCCTCAAAACATGGAGCAGCACCAGGCACCTGACATTAGATCATGGTTCATTTATACATAGAGCTCCGTCTGCATACTATCTTTGCGTATATTTTTTGAAAATATAAATCTTAAAAAAATATATTTCATAACCCACAAGTTTTTCTCCTCCTCCCCCCCCCCCCTCTTCTGCCTCCCGACCATCAACCTTAAAATACAGCAAGGAAGATGCTGTGTTCAATTTACTTTTGTAGTTATCGGTTGGAGATTTGTTTGTGTTTTTGAAAATTTGTATTTTCTTTATAAAGTACTTCAAATATTACTGATGGAACTGAAAATGTGCAAACATCCTAAAATCCCTATGTAACAGAGTAGGCTGTTGAGAGAAAGTTCGGGACCTGCGCGCCAGAAATGTACACAGGGTGAGGCAAAAGTCTGGTTGCACGCAAATAACTGCCGATATAATGGTCCTACGTTAATTCTGAAGACATATTTGTAATGTAAGTCAGATATGGGGAAGCCAATGAAGATATTTTCAATGACCTTGAAAACAGCATTCAAGGTCATCCGCATTCTATCTTTCAAACGGCGCAAGATACAGCACAAAAGTGAATTACAAAGTTGTACGCGAGCATTAAACATGACCAACTGTGAAAACAGATTGAAAATCGGAGCAAAATTGCAATAGTTACAAGGAAAACAAAATAGCAACAAAGTCTTACCTGAACGTTGTAACTGCCATGAAGTGCAGCTTAGGGGCTGCCTCTACAAGCGAGTGCACGTATGTGATTAGAGTCTTTCCTGCGTCAATCAATGCAAGTGAACGAGTGCAGTTCAGGCTACAATAAAAGACAACAACGTGTGATACGGATTAGGCCTAAAGTATTGAGCCATTATTCACAACACAGAAAGTCATGTT
Source organism: Lithobius niger (assembly GCA_023313725.1). Classification (NCBI taxonomy): domain Eukaryota; kingdom Metazoa; phylum Arthropoda; class Chilopoda; order Lithobiomorpha; family Lithobiidae; genus Lithobius; species Lithobius niger. The sequence continues at coordinate 80,281 of JAHWFP010155478.1, forward strand.
CGATATGTGATTACTTTCTGATTTTTCATTTACAATTTTTTCCGCAACTAATGGCCCTTTGAATGATATCCAACCCAGTCGCAACAATGGCCAAAACGCATTGTTGTTACGAATGCCCACACTTCATTTCCAAAGGTGGAAAACATTTTTTTCTGGGTGGGTGTGGGGGGAAATCGGTGTACCTCTCAGCCGCCCCCTCCACCCCCCCCCCCAGTTATTTACGTCATGTCTTCCAGTCGGTACCATGTACGTTCGAACAATGCTACAATTAGCCTTGTAGCATTATTCGAACAATTGTAGCATTATTCGAACGTACATGCTACCGACTGAAAGACATGGCGTAAATAACTTGGGGGGAGGGGGTGGCTGAGAGGGACAGGAATGAAAAAACGAGACGAAACATCTTTGAAAAAAGTCTATTTATTCGCCGTTTACGTCAAATGATTTTTTTCTTAATGGTTTCATAGATTTCACAAAAAAGAAGAAAACTGATCATACGTTAGAAGTAAAGTGGTTTTAAGTTTCCTAGTAGGAGGGGGCGTAAAGTGGGGTGTGATATTTCGATTTGCCCGCGCCCCCCACCCCCCAGAAACAAAATATTTTTCCGCCTTTGGAAATGAACGTGGGGATTCGTAACAACAATGCGTTTTGGCGATTGTTGCGACTGGGCTGGGTGTCACTCAAACGAGCATTAGTGCCGGAAAAAATTATAAATGTAAAATAAGAAAAGAATCACATACCGAACGTGATTTTCTGTGTTGTGAATGACGGCTCAATACTTTAGGCCTAATCCGTATCATACGTTGTTGTCTTTTATTGCAGCCTGAACTGCACTCGTTCACTTGTATATGTGCACTCGCTTGCAGAGGCAGCCCTAGGCTTCACTTCATGGCAATTCAGGGGAAGACTTTGTTGCTATTTTGTTTTCCTCATAACTATTACAATTATGCTCCGATTTTCAATCTGTTTTCGCAGTTTGTCATGTTTGATGCTTGCGTACAACTTTGTAATTCACTTTTGTGCTGTATCTCGCGCCGTTTGAAAAATATAATGCAGATGACCTTGAATGCCGTTTTCAAGGTCATTAAAATATCTTCATTGGCTTCGCCATAACTGACGTTTATTACAAACATGTCTTCAGAATTAGCATAGGACCATTATAACGGCAGTTATTTGCGTGTGACCAGACCTTTGCCTCACCCTGTGTATGTCAGAAATGTTGATCTTCCAGAAAATTTCAGTCTTACCTGTGAGCGAATAAAACTCGTTCTTCCTACAGCAAACCGTAGTATGGTCCTTAAATCTAGTCAGAGCTTGCAAGTAAGATTCGCCTCAAAAGCATTCATAAACAGATACTAGGTGCTGTTCGCGAAGGAGTAGGTTCTGTCATGGTTTTTCGATAAACGTCCTGTGGGTGAAGGATACTGATCAAAAACCATGATTCAACTTCCATCGAGTAATCCAGCAATGTGACGTCATTTCATTGCACGCGAATCGAACATGCCCGCAAGATGGTGGCTGCTGATAAGTTTCCGATCCAGTCAGGTACAGCTCACGAGATGGACGAAAAGTGATGTAAGACTGATTTTCAACTTTATCGTCCTCGGAACGTCTTATAATTCTTACTTAACTTGTATTTATGCTTGACGTAATGTAATAATCATGTGCAATTACTTTCCGAAGTGGTATTCTTTTTCGCACTGTTCGTCTGTGTCTTGTAATCAAAAGTTATTTCATAATCGAAACTGCATTCCAAATAAATCCGACACCGTAGCTTTTGACCGTGCCGCTAGTGGCACTGGTTATACGAATTAGCATGGTGATGTATTACGAAACCTATGTTTCCTTGTTCAGAAAAGGCTGAAAGTTTCAACAATCCTCTCCCCCCCCCCCCCCCCCGGGTTCCCCCAACGGCCGCCCCCCCCCCCCCCCCAAAAAAAAAAAAAAATAACATTCGTTCTCATAAGCGCTCGCGTCACTAATTACGGCCCGCGTCACTCCTTTTTATTGTTAAATAAATAAATAAATAAAAAACAAAAAAATCCGCCCGCGTCAATGTTTAAAAAATTTTTCTTTTTTTTTTTAACACTTTTCGTTTAGCATTAAACGTGGTGGTGTGTAGCTAACAATAGAGCAACGTCAAGTGACGTCATATTGCTACAAGAGAGATACCTGCAAGGGGCACTATATTGAAATGGTGGGTTAAACAACGGCACTTCTAGTCAGGCCAGTGCTTTGAGAGTGGATTTCGTAGGCTTAAAAACCGTTGTTTTCACCAATCCCTTATGCTGCTTAGGTTGTAATTGGAAAATAAAGATTCCACTTGCTTAAAAATGTCAGCAACTGCTCAAAAATCTACAAAAATCGCGCGATTTAGGCCTAAGAAATCCAGTCTAATAGCATTGGCTTCAGTAAGACGCTCTTCTTTTTCACCACCAGTGCACCTTGCAGCTAACCCAGTAACTGGCTCCACCACAGAGTTATATACAATAATACTACGTCGTGTTACTGCCCTATAGTCTGTTTACCAGCAGTATGCTGGCTGTACACAAAAGAAAGGCAGCTGTTCAAATAAAAAGAAAACCTAGCAACAACACCACCAACTGTATTTGTTAACTGGGGTAATGCTGCGAACTCCAGATGCATAGCATTCTTCATATCCATTGCACGTTATTTAATTATAGGCTAGTTTAACTTATTCTAACAACACAAGGAAAGCAATACATGCATCTTGCAGTTTATTAAGCACAATTTTTTTTTTAATCTTGTATCATTATTAATTTTTTTTAGCGTAGGCTACACATTTTGTTCGACATTGGATCGACAGTTCATATATAAAAACCTTGGATGTTCAGTCATGTTCCATGCCTGCTAAAAATCTGGTTTCAAAATATATATTTTTTTTAAGGATGCTCCATAAAGGAAAAAATACATAAATTACCCCCCTCAAACCCCACAAAAAAAAATCTTGCCGCACCGCATCAGACCTTGAGAGACTACAAAAAAAAATATAAAAGAAACCTCCCACCCCCATCGATTCTTGGTTTGCACACTTTTGAGAACCAAGATATTTATTTTTATCGGCCTAAGTGCATACCATTTGATTAGAAAGTTAACCAGATATCGCATCTAACCGCTTCCAAGACAACACACGGCCTGCGGTAGTTGCGGCTATTAACCCCTCAGCTAATGCTTTACGTGCGACGTATCATAGACGAAAAGCAATGTGAGCGATATTAGTTAACCGTTATTGGCAAGGTCTCGCGTAGTAGGTTTGGTAGAGTTAGGATGCGATATCTTGTTAACTTTCTAAACCATGGTGCATACCAAGTTTGATCTCAATCTGAAATGCGGTTTTGAAGAAAAAGGGCAGACAGAATGGCCTACGTTCAAACTCTAGAAATGAACACCAACAAACAAAATAATCCTTAAATTCTTGAAATTTAATTTAAAGAAAACTTTCCAGGAGGTGCAATAAGCATCTATCCAAGGAGCGAAGTTTCAATGTAAGGGCGCGTTTACCCAGCGACTCGCCTTTACATTCTCGCAGCTAGAACTCAATCGCGATGACAAAGGTGACATTGCCATGGTAACAACGCTAAATGGATTAGCTAAATCCGACATCGTTTGAGTAAATACTTGCAGTCTTATAATCCGTGCCAATAATATAAAGAATTCCTCATGACGAAACAATTTTCTCAAAAGTGTCTGAACTCACGTTATTTGCTGTTTTCGTTGGAATTTGAGGTGATTTCTAGCTTCTAGCTGCGAGAATGCAAAAGCGAGTGGTTGCATAAACGTGCCCTAACACTGTAAACCGTAATCCAGCAAACTCAAGACAACATAAAGTAACGGTAGAGAGTGTCACACCGAAACGTATAGGTTTGCTTTAAACTTATATCTTGTGGCACCTCCTGACTTGTTTTTTTTTTTAATATCAATTTTTTTAATATCGCTTGCTGAAACCGTATTCGTTTCGCACTTGTCTTTTTTTTAATCTAATTTCAGGGGCGTTTTAGTGATTTTTTGAATTACGTCATTTATGAATCAATTTGCCATATTTCGGATTTCTAAAATAATTATTCCAACTTTATATTTTAGCTCACTGCTTTTTCGACAGAGATTGTCGCCAATTGTATTCTATTTGCAACGGATGGAAGGAAATGTGTATGTGCAAGTATGGTGATAGCGTATATAAAAACCAAATCCTGCAACCGTGTGTTTCTTATGGTAAGTAATTATCTGCCTAAAACCAAACTTGTTACGAATTTTTCTGCCAGTTTTACTCCATTTGTAAATCTCGTACCACTCTTCTATGAATATGAATATAACTAATGACTACAAACAAATTAGGTGAAAAATTAGGCCAATTTTTATTTATCGATACTTGTTAACAGTCAACCTGATGCAATTTGGAATGTCTGTGGCTACCAACATTTAAAAATAAAATTTATTTAATGGCTTGAAGACTAAACGGGTCTTTTTCACGTACCAATAGAGCAGTGACATTTGCCGCCATATTGGCACCAGCTTGGCACCAGTATGGGTTTTGAAGGGCATAACTACAAGGTGCACTACATAAAAATGGAGGGAAAAAACAACGGAAGAGAGGATTTCTTAGGCTTGAAATAACGTTGTTTTCTCCAACAACAAAAATCGCGCGTTTTAGGTCTAAGAAATCACACTTCACAGCATCGGCTTCAGTATGACGCCCTTCTGTTTCTCTCTGCAGTGCCCCTTGCAGCTAACCCATTAAGACTCCAGCATAGAGTTATATACAATAATACTACGTCGTGTCACTGCTCTACATTTTTGCCATGACGTTTATAATATTGTTGCCAGCCGATTTCACTGCTCTTCCCTGGCATTTTCGTGAAGAGAAGGTCCTGTGGTGGCTAGTGCTCATGTCGATTGTGGATTTCAAAGATCTTGGTTTTTCCGCTTGAGTTTCTCGAGTTAAATTGTTCCTTTCATCGTGGTGGGGCAGATAACTCTGTTTGGGTACGTGCTCGCCTAAAATAAAATAAAAAAAAACAACACTGCTCTCAGTCCTTGACAAAATGGTTGTAACAATCCAATTATGTATGCGGAATGAAAAAAGTGCATGACGGGACGGCTGCGGGCTGAGAGTATCTCATATAGCTAGATCATAGACCTACTGAAGGGACGATTGCAGGTCTCACTCCACGACCGTCATGGCACGCACTTGCTGTCATTTCGCATCCATCCAGTCATGCACGCCACATCCATCCCATAATTATTCCGCAAGGTTTGTTTTTTGTTGCAATCATTTTGTACTGCATGAACTCTGGAAGCATGCCACCTGTGATCCAAAAATTTTCCTCCCATTGTTAGTAACATTGTTCAAGGAAGAAAAAAGAAAAGTTACTTCTTGCGTAGGCAATGCGTTGATTCATGACAACAAGGACGCTGTCCGCAAAGGGTTCAAAAGGTTTTGTGGCGAGCGTTAACCGCTCCTGGTCATCTGCCCGACGAAGCCCCTAAGGCCCACATTAAAGCTAAAGATAGCACTGTTCTTTTTATTAAGGACAGATCTTATTACGTCAGAGAGTTGATGTACACATGCAACTGGTGCACCGTTTATTGTTTATGACAGTATGTCAATTGCAACCTATTGCGTGCATAAGAAATGAATGAGAATACGTTACGTGTCGAACTTTAGATTTAGTGAAAGCAGTAAGTAGGGGACGTACACATTAAAAAAGCATCGTAACTTAATAAAAAAAAAAGCGAAACGACAGGCACCCGGCACAAGTTCAGTATAAAAATGCACCCAAAAAAAATCACACTAAAACGCTCGTCAACTAAAAAAAAAAATATATTAAGCAGCTAAAAAAAAAATAGAAAAGAAGTGATATCAGTAACAAACCCCACGCCGGCGAAAGAACTAAGTTTCAGCTAATGAAAGTATAGTGATATCAGAATACAAATTGCTGCCACCAAGTTTACTACATGGTGCACCAAGCCTAAGCCATGTACTGGCTTAAAAGTGTTCCCCCAAGAAAGTAGAGATTTCTCCCCCCTCCCCAATAACAGAAAAAAACGGATTAAACTGCTAACTGGTCACTTGCAAAAAAAAAGCAACAACAAAAGAAGTGATATTATAAACAAAACCTACAGGGGTGAAAGAATCCGCCATCAGAAAAAAATGGCTGCCACCAAATAGCTATGTGGTGTACCGACCCTAACCTGAATGTGTTTCCATTAAACAATAGTGATATCACCCTGCCAACAAAGAACCGCCAAGCTAATCCCATCGAATATTACTTCAGACGTTATAAAAATCTTGATCATTGCTACGGATTGTAGCATTGGTCAGGTTATTCATTTAAGCTTTGATGTAATACGCAGCGGCATTATCTTGGCGAAGGTGATATACTTACTATCTTCTAAGGGGAACACTTTTTGGCTGGGGTGGTATACCATGTAGCAACTTGACGCCAGCCATTTTAATATTGATATCACTACTTTGATTGGCTGAAACTTGGTGGGTTTTGTTTCTGAGTTTATATATCTTAAAAACTTGTTTAGAACTCCCGCCAAGCTCTTCGGCCGTTTGAGGTCGTGATATCAAACACCAAGGTCTTTCGCCAAGTTAATCCCACCGAGTAATAGTTTGAAGGTTAAGTGAAAAATTTGGAAATTATTTACTGCGCAAGTTTCTAGTATTTCATTTAACGTTTGACATTAAGTTTGTGGTATTGAACCGGCGAAACAGCTTGGTGTTTGATAGCACAACTTCCAAAGGCCAAAGAGTTTGGTGGGAATCCTTAACTAGTTTTGTTTTGATGAGACATCACATGTTTTTGATCCACCATTTTTGAGCCACCATTTTTTTTTTCTCTTAGGAATTAATAGATAAATACCGACAAATCAGTTTCATTGTTTTGTTTTTGGCTTTAGTAAATTTTCATTAGTAGGTTTAAATCTCTTAGTCTTTGTCAGGAAGTCAACCGAGCTCACATTATTAGCAATGGGAACGGCGACGATTGCTTAACTTTAGAATTGACTGTCACAGCCCCTTCCAAAACCATCAAGCCAAACTCTTCTTCTGGGGACTGTTTGGCTCAAGACTTGATGTCACGCGTGCTCTTTGTTGCTTAGTCAGCCTTCCAAATCTACAATCAGAACTCGACAAACTCAATAGAGCCACCAGTACCTTCGAAATCTACAATCAGAAATCGAAAAACACGACAGAGCCGTTATTATCTTTCAAATCTACATTCAGAGCTCGGCAAACTCAGCAGAGCCATCAGTACCTTCCAAATCTCAACAAAGCCACCAGTACCTTCCAAATCTACAATCAGAACTCGGCAAACTCAATAGAGCCACCATACCTTCCAAATCTACCATCAGGACTCTGACCTCAACAGAGCCATTAGTACCTTTCAGATCAACAATCCACAATCAGCAAACTCAACAGAGCCACCAGTACTTTCCAAATCTACAATCAGAACTTGGCAAACTCAACAGGGTGTTCCACAGAGTGAAGTGACGTCACCATTCACGTGCATTTGCCTATCCGCCCCAAAGACGGTTGATGTTTGAGCAAGCACGAGGTAACAGTTTATCGCTAACTCTGAATGTAATCCACCAGTTGCATCGAAATGTAACGTCAGTTTAGCTCAAAAGACATTTAAGAGCGCTGTTTTGAGTTTGCTCACGAATTTTAAAGGTACCAAATCTACCTAAAGACAGACTAGTTTGGTTAGGTAATTTTCGAAGACACTGTTGACTCCAGAATGGTTAGCTTAAATTTTTGGGTGTTTATGCAAATTATGAGGTTAAAAATCAATTATTATTGAGAAGGTATTTGCGTACAGTACTACAGTTTAGGTAACACCACAAACGTCAGCCTTCGTCATTTTCCTTTCACCGTCAGCTTTCAGGTTACTCTGTATGGTTTTGTTCATTAGGAAATGATTATATTGCTTAACAATGTAGGAAAATTTGAAGAAGCTAATTTTTTTTATTGATTTATTTTCAGATGTTTTTTATTTTGGACACTCCAAGTAACAAGCACAAAAACTAGAATATTACATCATTAAATCCACTATATATATCGTAATTTTTCGACGAATGCAATTACATGCCATTTTGATGACAGGATTGCAATATGGTGTACAACACTTGCTCAGTAGATGATGTTTTACAAGCCTGAAAAGAAATTGTTTCCTAGTATACTATACTGCACGGACTTCATGGTGTAGATAGCAAACCTGAAGAAGGCTTAATCGCCAAAAGAATTATAAGAATTGCAGAATTGTAAACATGACAAGATTTAATAATTTAACAATATAAAATCATTTCACCTTCGTCGTCAATACTTAAATGTCTGTTCATCGTACCATGCCGTCAATGCCAACATCAGTCGAAAAGACTGTAGTGCAAAAATTCATCAAGTTAACCCATTTTGAGTGCCCGTGAACACTAACTGTATCCCATTTTACAGTTTTGTTGGCGAATAGTTTGCAACTTTTTTAGAACCAATAAAATAGTATAAATTATTTCCTGTTTTAACCGTAACTGTTTTTTGAAAATTTCCATTTCACACTACTTCACTATATAAGCAATTATGATTTACGATGTAACGTGATACAGTGTTATCTTTTATTTCATTTTAGTATTCATTGTCTCTGTGACGAGCTAGTGGAGAAATAATATTAAACCAAAACAACAATAAACACTCGATATATCCGTGTCAATCCTCCCGGCTTTGTCATTGCGCCACACGCCGTAGCGTGTGATCGGGCGTAAACCGTGATCCGCTGTACCAACGGTTCGGTTTCCTTAGATAACTAACTGCCCTGGTCTGGTGGCCGAGTGACGGAGATTTGTACCCTTGGCGTGAAGTGCTTGCGCAGTTAGGGAGTTCAGGGTGTACCTGTACAACGTAAAATATGCAACGACTTCCACTATAGAGCAGTGACATTTGCCGCCATATTGGCACCAGATGGGCACCAGTATGGGTTTTGGAGGGCATAACTACAAGGTGCACTACATAAAAATGGAGGGAAAAACAACGGAAGAGCGGATTTCTTAGGCTTAAAATAATGTTGTTTTCTCCAACAACAAAAATCGCACGTTTTAGGTCTAAGAAATCACACTTCACAGCATCGGCTTCAGTATGACGCCCTTCTGTTTCTCTCTGCAGTGCCCCTTGCAGCTAACCCATTAAGGCTCTAGCATAGAGTTATATACAACAATACTACGTCGTGTCACTGCTCTATAAGCAAAGCCACCTACAGTGAAGACCGGATCAGATCAGACCAAGAAAAAGGCGACTAAAATCAACCCTTGACATAGAAGCAAGTGCAAGTTTAGTAGGTGCTGCCATCTCTACACCAAGCGGCGAAATTTTGAATTAATCGACGAGGTTACCAAATTCTGCCAACCAATGACACCACTTGGCAAACTTGTCGCGTCGGTATTTGTGTCGCCTTCTAGCAGAGCATTGTAGAAGGCAAAGCTGATACGGCCTTTACTGTAGGTGGCTGTGCTATAAGTTAGTGAACCCTTGTCACTTACCGCACTCTGCAGTATGGCTGCAAGGTGCACCATACTTGTAGCAGAGAGATAATTAACACCCTACGGAGATTTACATCGCAGGGAAAAATTGCAACAACAGTTTTAAGCATGACTTTCCACTATAACAAAAACTAGAGCAAAATCGACTTACAGTAGAGCCGCCACCATTACATGTACATATCCAGTAGCGGAGCATGGAATTTACTTCCATAAATGTCCAAGACCTAAGCTTTAAAAAAAGTCTTAAAGTCTTCGAGCCCACCAATGTCCATAGCCCCTTTTTTTTTATTTACATCGCGGGAGAAACTAACCCCCCCCCCCCCCACCCCTTCCTCTGTGTGGCTAGGATTAGATGCGAGAACTTTCGATACACATTTTTGCTGCACAAAATTCATTATAATGAGGCCGTTCAAGAATTACGTCATCAAAAAATTGGCCACTTTTAACCCCTCTCCCTTCTTCCTGGTCATCGATCGTCATCAACTGCTCAATCCCCTCTCCAGT
>JAHWFP010155517.1:1865-16409 GCA_023313725.1 Lithobius niger
TAATTTTTGTACGTCTTATTATCCTATGACTGAGGAATATTGCTATTCTTTGTAATCTAGCTATTTTTGGAAGTCGGATCCTTGATTTTAGTTGTTTTTTTTCTTCTTTAACTGGGCTTTTTTATGATAACTCGGTGTCCTTAAGTTTCCTCCTTAATTTTTTTCAGGCTTTTCTTAGTTGTTAAAAGTTTGGAGTGAGTAGAAAATATAATAAGTGGGAGTAGATTTTCGTCTAGTTCTCCTTTTTTTTTTTTTTTTTTTGGTTTTAGGGATGGCACTGACGAGTGATAGGGCTCTCTTATAAGATTTATTTGAAGCGACTAAAATCTCTGTACTTTTGTTTATATTTTTTTTTTCTTTTTCCATATTGGCAATATAGTTTTGTGACCGTGTCTTTGGTACCGTTTCACTTTGTCTTATGTGGTTATTTCTTGATCATCTGATAATGTTACTGCTTGGGTTACAGTGCTGGTTTGGCATAGTTTCTTGTATTACGTTTATATATCCTTTATAAGCGTTCGTTTTGTCCCATTTTCCCTTTTTCCAGATAAGTTTCCGTTTGTAAACTCTCCCCACCTTCTCCTTATCTTCCCTTGGAAGTGTCTAAGTCCTAGTTGGGATGTTTGTTTTTTTTTTTTTGCATGCATCTCGTAACCGGTCTTTAGTGTAATTTTTAAGGAAATCCGAAGGTACATTCTCCCTCCCCCCGTTAATGTTTTTCGGTTTGTACAGTAAATAGTCCCGAGGGTGTGATTTTGGATCTGTATAATTGCTAAGTCTTCTGTGTTGCCATTGTGGTTTTTTTCTTTCCATAGTTTATTTTTTGTTTTCGTTCCCTGATTTTTTTCTCATTTTTTGTTATTTCTTCTTAGCTTCACGTCGGGTTAATATATTTGATCTTGCCACAAAACTCCAATTAATTTGTTATGCTGGGATACATAACTATACAAGTTATTGATAGGCATTTCGCTGGGGTGAACGTGTAAAGTCTTACATGACTTTCTTATAAACTATTTATTGTGACTTCCTTGGTATGGTGCTAAAGTGGAAGTTATTTTAGTGGTTTAAAAACTGAAAAATTTACAAAGTACTTTTGCGCAAGCGTACTGAAAAATTTTTTCCTTAAATTCTTTGAGTGGCTTGATCGCTTTCGAATTTTGTTTACCCGTCCCCTAATAAAATTTATACTACTTTACGAAACACCTTGCTTCGGATTTAACATTGGATTACTTATTTAGGTAGTATTGCAGTACTTATCGTGGTGATACTAGATATTTAAAAAAGTGGGACACTTTTTTTCGGGGTCGCACCGGGGTTATATCGCATCTTGCGGTGGAAACGTTACAAATTGAACTCTTTTGCCTGAGAGCTCGGAATTCGCTTCAATCCCGGTGATGCTTGTTTGGTAAGTATCTGATACGATCTTCCTTGATTTTGTTAAAGAATCTGCTCATTGCAGTTGATTTATCTTGAGGCAGGTTATTGTGAGGCTGAACACTCGCATATTGTTTCGTGGTAATTTATTTTCACCTAAATATAATATTAAGCCATGTTTAATAATCTGGCTTTAGTTATTAATAGTCACGTGTTATGCTAATTCTCATTCCCCGTTAAATACCTGTGTTCCTTTTTCATTGGTGTGTTCCTGGTACATCGACTGAGACGAGACAACGTCACTCTCGTCTGCTGCTCCCCGTCAGCCTGGCCTGACGCCACAAAACACGATGGTTTAACTTCGACACGTCGTAGGTTGCTGTATCTCTGTTTACAACTACCAGTATTCAGATAATTTATCCTTCAAGTTTACTTCCATAGAAGATGGCCACGTTGTGCACGATGGAGCTTCTTTGTGGTTCAACACATGCAATAAGGTAACCGAACTTGCTATTCTTTAGCCTAATTCTCGACCGAACTGGGAGACGCTTCGTTTGTTGACGCCCTAGGCGATTGAAATAACTTAACAACGTTATAACGAGGTTTAGCCTTTATTGTATTACTTAGCTCCGGTGCTCTATTGCGAGCTGGGAAATGAAGTTATCCTATCTGAAGACCCGTTGTGTATTTACCTTGGTTAAAACATAACATCAGTGATAATTACTTGGCTAACTCTCACCCATTTCTTATTGTATGCCCATAGCATCAACGACACTTCGTTGTAGAGAGGATCTGGCTGTACGTCTCACTCTAGCTAATAGAAATGGTTAATCTCATGTGTGAATACGTCAGTGTTTTCTACGAGATGTCGGGCTATTGCGCCTAAGTGAGGTCCATTCTCTAGCGGGAGTTTCTATTTAAAGAGGGCCCATGTTTTGAGACTTCTCCTTGAGTTGGCTTCGCTGCATCAATCTCCGTATTTCTACGCTACCCTTATTACCACCTCAGTCAGACGACGGAACACCAACCTGTTCAGTGTTCAATATTATCTCCTTATTTATTTCCAATTATAGTTTCTCATGTTGTTCAATTGTTATGTCTATCACCAATGTAAATCTATAGAGCAATCCAGCTTATCACCCTAAATAAATGTCACCCAATACTTATGCAAACCGAAGCATGTCTTGGTGTAATTCTGACCATTATTAGTTCTTAAGTGCTTTGCATATTATTCTCATTCAAACTAATACGCGCCCTCTCCAAAGGATTCGTAGCGTTGAGCCCGGGACCTCTGCGCTTGAAGAAAAACTAAAAACCCCCCCCCCCCCCCCCTTTAAACTAAACCAAATCGCTACAACTTAACGCCCCTCTTCCCACGCCAACAAATTAGACGTTAACAGGAGGCGGTGGTCACCTGGAATGGGCAGGCCGTCTAGGTCGGATGAAAGACAGGAGACGGGAAGGGGACAAACTGTCTGCGGGACCAATTCGATTGGCCAGTGGATGACGAAAGACGATAGGACAGGTGGAGAGAGGAGCTTCCAGATGAGCGGGCTTTCATCTAGTTCAGGACGGCATCATAACCGGAAGGCGGACGAAAGATGTGGAGCGGGGAAGAGGCTTTCAGCTAAACGAGCTTCCATCTTGGACCGAGACGGCATCTCAACCATGAGGCAGACGGGAGACATGGAGCGGAAAAGGAGGTCACAGGGTGATGGGCTATCTCCCTGGTACAGGACGGCACCACAACAGTGAGGCGGGCGAGAGATGTTGAAGACAGGGACGAAAGACGGGTAGTGGTGAAGGCCTGGTTCAACTGGCAGAAAGGCGGACGAAAACTGAGTAGATGGGGTGAGAGTTGCAGGGCCTGTTTGTTTCTTATCCCGGTGCGGGACACGGCACAACAGCAAGGCGGACGAAAGACGAAGGAGCAGGCCGAGCGGAGGACGGAGTGCTTGGATGACCTTAATAACGGTGGAGGGCAGCAACACCTGGTTGAAAGACGAGTTACTGCGTAGAGCAAGGAACGGTGGCTTGGCAGATCTTCTCCATAGTATAAAACGGCAACACCCGAGCGCGCGGGCGAAAGACGAGTGAGTGCGTGGAGTGAAGAACGATGGTTTGGCAGATCTTCTCCACAGTGTAAAGCGGCAACACCCGAGCAAGCCAGGCGAAAGACGCAAGGCGGTCGAAAGACGAGTGAGTGCGTGGAGCGGGGATCGACGGCTTGTCAGGTCTTCTCCGTAGTGTAAGACGGCAATACCTGAGTAAGGCGGGCGAAAGACGAGTGAGTGCATAGAGCGAGGAGTGGTAGCTCGGCAGACCTTCTCCATAGTGTAAATGACAACACCTGGGGAAGGTGGGTGAAAGATGAGTTGCTTGGAGCGAGGAACGTTGGCTTGATAGACTTTTATCACGGTGTGGGATGAAAACGTCCGTACAAGGCAGGTGAAAAACGAATGAGTGCATAGAGCGAGAAATGCAGACTCGGCAGATCTTCGTCAAGGTTCAAAACAGCAACTCCCGAGCAAGGCGGGTGAAAGACGAGTTGCGTGGGGCGAGGAATGCTGGCTCGGTAGATCTTCATCATTGTGCGGGATGGAAACACCCGAACAGGGCGGGTCAAAGACGAACGAGCGTAAGGAGCGAGGGATGCAGGCTTGGCCTACTTTCAGCATGGTGCAGAATGGCAACATCTGGGTAAGGCGTAGACGATTGAGTGCATGGGGCAAAAAGTTCAGACTCGGTTGGCCTTCCTTGTGAAATCGGCAGACCAAATCCAAGACGGACGAAAGACGGGAGCTTGCGAGATCTTCAACATAGTCATGACAGCTACGGCATCAGTGAGGCGGACGAAAGACGGCGAGGGAACCAGAGTCAGGGGCCGTCGATGGGTGATCTAGTTCACATTGCTTCCATGGCTGTACTGGTGAGACGTGGAGCTTCAATGTCATAGCGGGAGAGGCGAGAGGCCTGAGCAACAACCCAGACTCGACGGCCATGTCCCGGCTATGGGCAGACCGGAGACGGGCTGAAGAGTGGACCGTGCGGTTAGCTACGGCATCAGTGAGGCGGACGAAAGATGGTGAGGGAGCCGGAGGCAGGGGCCATCGATGGATGATCCAGTTCACAACTGCTTCCACGGCTGGACTGGTGAGACGTGGAGCTCCAACGTCGTGGCAGGAGAGGCGAGAGGCCTGAGCAACAACCCACACTCGACGGCGACGGCCCAGCTATGGGCAGACCGGAGACGGGCCGAAGAGTGTAGCGGGCGGTGATGGGAGCCACGGCGACGGGATCTCAGATGGCAGCGCCTGAGCCGGGGAGGACTCAGGCGTGTCGAAGAGTAGAACGGCTGAAAGACAGGAACAGCAGAGCTGGAATCTTCCATGGTGGCAGCAGGGCACAGGAGGGCGGACGAAAGCCAGGGGTGGAATGCGGACAGGAGGTTTGATAGACGACGGCAACTCAGGAGCATCACGGTGGAAGTTCGCAGGAAAAGGGACGAAAGACGAGCAGGGCTACAGTCAGCCAGACGTCTAGTAATGGAGTGGGCAGCAACTGACGTCTTGATTTTCGCTCGAGACGTGCGGCCAGCCATGGTCGAGACAAGCAGCAAGAGGTGCAACCGGCTTCCATCTTGGTTCACTCAAAACGTGGGATTTAGCCACAAATGAGACGACCGAGAGAACAGTCTTGGCTCTTCACTCGAAAGAAGCTTTAAGTCTTGACTCAGCCGTTTGAAACTTGATCGAGGTGACATCATGTAATTAAGGAGCGTTTTCCGTCCGATGCCGAAGGTGTGGGTGTAGCCAGCCGGAATGGTGATGAGCGTCGGAGAAGGTTGGCGTTGACAGCTTGCGTACGGAGTTCGGCAGTTGTCGATGAGGTAAGCAGTTCGGCAACTCGGGCGTGTTTTCCGTCCGAAAGCCAGAAGCAGAAGGGATACCATTGGTTCGGGTGCAGTCAACTGGAACAGTGATAAGCGTCGGAGAGGGCTGATGTAGACAGCTTGCGAACGGACTTCGGCAGTTGCCAGCGGCAATTCAGGCGAAGAGAGACTTGAATCGGACGAAAGAAAACGGCAGGGATCGGACCGACATCGGCGTGGTCGAGGGCGGAGATCCAACGGATGCCAAGGGTGAAAGCGGTCGTCTCCGGACGAAAGAGAGCATGAGAGGGAGCAGCAGGTGAAGTGCAGGCTTCGGATGCGGCGGCCATCATCGGGTTTGGAGTCCAATTTTCGTGAGAATGCGGGGAACTATTTTCGGCGCAAGGTAACGCGGAGACACCTCTGGAGGAAAATGAATGCCGATAGCGTGCACGCTGTCGCTTTTATAAGGGAGGACTGCCGCGCACATGCGCAGTAGGGGTATGCAAGCAGGCGGCTGCACAGCAGAAGAAACCCCCAGGGGAACATCACATTCGAGGACATTCGAGGAATGTAATGCTAAATTATCAGGTTAAAATATTTTGGCAACAAAAAAAATACATTTGCAGCTGAAGAAACACGCGAAGAAAAAAGTTAAATTCGAAACACAAATTTATTGCACGTTATTGAGTTATAAGAACGGAGATAAAGCGAGATTTGATTTGATTTATTTCTGTGGGCTTCGGCCTTCTGCCACGCGCCCAATTACAGAATATAATGTAATGTATTTATTAGGGCCGCAACCCAAAGTTATGCGCCCAAACTACAAACTACAAACTACATCATGATAAACTGCCTACCAATCCAACACATGTACACAACCACACACAACTTCAATGTCCTTCATGCCGCAAAACACTGCAGCAACAACTAAGCTCCACACACCCTGAGGATGGTTGCAGATGAACAGTGAACATAGAGAGCGAGGACAGAGCAGAGTGGCACAGAGGAGAATGGAAGCTAGGCCATAACTCCAGTAGCTCTGACAAATTTAGCAATCGCACAAAGCCGTCGCACCGCATTCCCACCCCCTTCAACCGAGAGGAGACCGCATAACGACTGGTCAGTCCTTATGTATCCAGAGATGCCTGCCCTGTAAGTCCCCAGAACCCCGCATGCCAGGAGAATATGCTCGGGGGTCTGAATGGCCCTGCAGAGGTGACACGCCGGGGATGGGGTCCAGCCGAGCCTATGCTGGTGAGCCCGCAGCAGTGAATGCCCAGTTCGCAGTCTGGAAAGAATCTTTCCCATCCAGGCAGGAATGTTGTCAACCGGAGACCTAACACCACACCATGGCTGAAGTTGGAACAAGGTACGGCCTGTGGCAGCAGTCCGCCACTCCTTTTCCCATTCCGAGTGAACCCAGGCACAGAGGCCCGCTCTCTTGAACCTGGGGAAGACAACTCGGGTAATAACTTGAGTATCCGGCCCGGAGGCCGTCGTAGCCACACCATCGGCCAGCTCATTACCCCAGGTGCCAGCATGACCCTTTACCCAGAGCAGGCAAACGAGACCCCTGCTTGTGGCAGCCCACACCTCCCTACAGATTTCAGTGACGACTGAGTCACACAGATCAAGTGAAGTCACTGCACACTGCAGAAGACCAATTGCTGATTGTGAATCGGAGTGTACCGTAAAATATTGAAGGTCCGTATCAATTGCCACGTCGAAGGCAACAGAGATAGCACACAATTCACATAGAGTACTGGAGGAAACAGCACGCAGGCGTCGGCCCACGAAAACCTTCAGTGACGGCACCACCACGCCAATACCTCCCGATGAGTCTTTGCGGTTGAACGAAGCATCGCAAAATACATCACACCCAGTAGGGGTGCCCTCGAAAACATCAGAAAACCCGGGACACCACGCCCAGGGGCAAAACACCGTAGCCCGCGCAACGCTCAATGGGGCAATATGGGACACCTTCTGCAACATGGCAACACCCCACCCAGGGGGGGCCAAGGGCACCAAGTAGTGCCGGGCGGAAACCAAAATAATCTCTTATCACATTGCCCACAGGATCATTGCCACCCCTACTAGCATTACGAATGCACAGAGTGCACAGGAGCTCAGTCGCTCATAGGTAGAGTGGGACTTTGCAGCACTCAACCCAGAGAGCATTCACAGGGGTCGACACAAGACACCCGGAAACAACCCGGAGACACTCATTAATAACTACCTGCAATGTCCGGATATGCCTCTGTTCATGACACAGAAACGGCAGATGGTAGTCCAGAGAAGCACTGACAAAAGTCCTGTATGCCGCTAGAACCGGGCCACGTCTCACCCCATCAATCCCAGAAAGCATCTTAAGGACCGATACCCTCGACCGGACCCTGTCCTTGAGAGCCGCAGTATGTCGATTTCACTCCAACCTTTCATTAAGTAGCACACCAAGGTACTTAACACATGCCGATTGAACAACAGAAGTGGTGTCGACAGTGATAGACATTGGCACTCGACGCCGGGTTCGCGATCTGCTGAAAGCGACCAGCTCTGTTTTGGAGGGAGCCAACAAGAGACCTCTCTCACCAAGGAGAGAGGAGACACGAGCGACTGCTGTCTGAGCACACAAGCAGCAGACCTCAGGATCTTCACCAGAAAACCAGAGCGCGACGTCATCAGCATAACACACAACATTATCTGACTCCCCCATTTCCAGGAGAACGTCATTAATCGCAATAGCAAACAGCAGAGGGCTAAGGCAGCTCCCCTGCGGGAGCCACCATCCGTGCTCACTTTCGCAGACCAAAAGCCACCTACCTTTGTGACAAACTTGCGCACTCCCAGAAGGGCACAACCGCATCTGTAAGCTTACTACCAACTCCCATGCTCACCAGTGCTTGCCGAACCCAGTCCACACCAACAGTATCATACGCGGCCTTGATATCTAGGAACACTGCAACAACAGTGTGGCCGCGAGCCCACGCCTCATAGATACCTGACAGCAAAAACATGATGGCATCTTGCGCATTTCTTCCAGCCCTGTACCCAAACTGGGTTGGAGCCAGGCATGCATAATATTCAAGATGCCACTCCAGTCGCCTTACGAGCACACGCTCATAGACTTTCCGAATGTTGGAGAGAAGTGAGATAGGACGATAATTAGCAACATCAGATCGAATCGTCCTCGGCTTGTGAACCGGTACAATAATAGTGCATAACCAGGATGCTGGGACCTGGTTCCCATCAAAGATGGTCTGAAGGAGGGCAACCCCCTCACCAGTAACCTCCTCAGTGAGGCCTCATAAATCCCTGTAAGAGACCAGATCCACGCCCAGAGCACTGCCGTCTTTGCATCTGGCCAGTGCAGTTGAGAATTCTGACACATCCCAAGGCAATTGCTTCGCCGTGCTGTCAACATTACCACATAATGGTTGAGGAGGAGCGGAACCAACTGGGAAAGCATAAACGCTTGCAAACCTCGTGCAGAAAGCGTCGGCCATGGCCTCATCCCTCAAATCACCATGAAGTCTATCACTGGGATCTGTTACCGCTGTGTGGTCCTGGAGTTGGTCTGATTGAGAACCTGCCAGGCTCTAGTAAGAGACCCAGCAGAGCCAACAGTTCCACACACCCTGTCCGGGTACAGGTCACGCTCCCTCCAAATCAAGTACGTAGATTCCCTCGCTATCCTCTGATACATAAGCCAAGTGTAGTCACATGGATGCCGTTTCCACTGTCGATAAGCCCGTCGTCTGTCATGGACAGCATAGGAGCAGAGCCTAGTCCACCAGGCCGGCTGAGTTCTAGACAAAAGAGACATTTTCCTACGTGGCCGGGCCCCTCTGACAACAATACTATCCACCCACTCACTCAACACACCATTGGCGGCCCGTGGGTATCCTCTACTATGTTGGCCCGATGGCACAGCACGACCCAGAGAACGCAGGACCACAGAAAAGTAGTCACTGTCCCTCTGGTCATCTGACACAGAAAAGGAAAAATACCTTCGCAGACCAGGAGAGCATACAAAAAATTCGAGTACTGACTCTTGGACTGCACCCAGGTTGCCACCGAGATAATGTCGGTGTTCCATCCTGAAATATAACCAGACCCGTACGGTCAATAGAGGCTGACAAATTACGACCCCTGGTGTCTATGCGGACCGACCCCCAATCATGGTGGTGCGCGTTGAAATCACCACACATAATTACAGGGCTACTGAACTGGGCAAACCACACTTCCCACTCTTGCATAGTTCGCGAGGCTGTCACATGGACCACTCCAACAGTGACCCAACACCCTAGCATACAAATTTTTACTGCACAGGCATCTATTCCCACGAAACTAACAGAAATTGGGTAAGAAACATAAGGTACCGACCATTTTATGAAGAAACCTACATTCCCCCCATCATTGACAAAGTCCGACCTAAAAGCCGCAGCCCTCTCAAAATTTCTAAGATGCGTTTCTTGAACACCTAGCACTTCTACATGCCCAAGCAACGCTTCAACATCCGAAAATTTGCTTTTGACACGCCTGACATTCCAGGAGGCTATTGCATACGCCTGCGACAAGAAGGCAACTACAAGAGCTTATCAGCGATATAACCTAACCCAACACCACCTCTACCCCACTCCATAACCGTCCCCCATTCCTGCACTGCTTGGAACAGTGCCAGACATAGGACTGCCAACACTACCAACACTACCAACACTGCTTGCTACCAACACTTTCTTTTCCTACACAATGTACACCCGCACTCTCTCTATGCACATCAGTGCAATAGTCGTGCTCGTTTTTTTGATTGTACTGCAGATCCACTTCTACTGCTACTTCTTCATTCTCCTGACTCAAACTTTCCATACGTACTGATACGTCACCACTACTCACGGTTTGTATAGTTACATTAGCGACAACCGTGGGTATACACACTAAACCATCATCACTACTTACCAGACTCGTTCACAAGTTACAGCTTTTTGTTCTTTACTAAACTTACTACTCCTCATTTTCTTTCTTGCTGATGGGGCACTGATCTTATCTTCCTCTTCCTTGCTTTTTTGCATTTTGCTACAATCGTCCAAAACCGGACACACAGCCTGGATTTCAGGCTTATTGGTAATCTGATTGACGCTCAGCAGGGCACCAGCATGCAAGGCACTCGGCCTCGGTTTGGGCACTACACTAACTTCCACAGCAGGCGGGGCAAATCCACTCTCTACTGAACGTACAACACTTTCGCTGACCAGAGACTCTTGTCGACTCTTGACTCTTGTCGATGCTGCTGATCCCTAACCAAGCGGTGCACACCAGGACAGGGCGCAACATCCAGCGCAACTTCCAATTGTGCAGCCCGGAGGTGCTCGCAAGGATCGCGTGAATCAAAGTATCGGGCGCAGGTCGCACAACGGACGCTCTCGCAGACGGCTCGAAAATGTCCACGCAACGAGCACCTCAGACATCTCGGTGCACGTTCCGCAACAACTATTAAAGCTGGCATGCCCATTACAGCACAGACGTCCGGAACATGTTCAATAGTCTTGAATGGTTTTAAACGAAACGTGACAAGCCGCACCCCTGTGTCGCACACCTCTTCCCCTCTTATAGTTAGCCGCTCGAAGACATGGGATTCTAGGGTACCAAAACTCGACATCGCCGCTGCAAGGTCCGCAGGAGTAGTGCTGTGGGGCAGCCAATGAATTCTGGCCGCCACTGGCTGGTCGTGAAGGTCGTGGATTTCCACTGGACATCCATTAATAGTTAATTTGCAGCAAACAGTTTTTTCTTGGCTGCTGGAGACGCCAGCTCAACCTCGAATGCAAACCCATGCTTCAGCGCACCAACTGCACTAATTTCCCCCTTTCCTACAATAGCCTCAGCATGCAGATATATTTGCATAAGGGAGTAAGGATTGCCCCTCCCCTCACAAAGCAGAACCAGCGAACGAGTGAAATCCGCACTAAGAAGCCCTCCTCCATATAGCTTCCTAAGGGCCATAATCCTCCGGGTTGAGTTTCTTTCAGCATCCCCATGTCCAGCTCCACCAGTTTCAGCATCCAATCGACCTGGACTCTGCACTGCTGTCGAAAATAGTTTCTGCACAACTCGTAATGCATCACCTCGATCAGTTTCCATGTCTTCTGCATTTGCCAATGACGATCTAAATTCGTCGCCACACCGACCGCTATCTTGAACTTCGTCATTAACCACAATTCAGTAGATGGCCGTACTCCATACTTGCTTACTTGCTCTTTCGACAATCCACGCTTTTCTGCCTCCCTCGTCACTACAGCAAACACCTCCTCATCAACGATACCCATATTAATTGCGGGTGATGATAGTACCTTGGATCTGTACAAGTCCCTGAGCAACGCATCCACATCTTCCGCCATTTTCTGCCTTTTTTTTCCGCCAACAATGGTTCGGTTACTAACAATGCAAATCGTTGTTTTACAAATCTGTTTGACGATGGTTCGGCAATAATATGCTAACACTGTCGATTTATTGCAACAATGGCTCATTTACTAAAGATTCAGCTCGTCGTTGTACAAAGTATGTTAGACGATGGCATTCGACAAAAATGCGGTAAGACTTTCACTTTATTGCCCTCGGTCGGGTTAACAGCGAAAGTCTTACCGCATTGTTGCCGAACGCCGTCGTCTAACTGATACTTAAACTCGGGAAATTCCATGCCTGGACCAACGTGATTTTTATACACGTGTTTTAGGTTTAACTAATCCACGGGAAATAAAATTATTAAATCAAGGACCAAGCTAGTTGTCCGCCCCCCAAGTTCAATAATTGTCACACTTCATTGTAACTTCATTGTAAGAAAGTCATTGTTTAATTCTCGCATTGTTGTTGCATGGCCACTAGCTTTGGTACTTAACAAAAACCAAAGCTGAGCGTATTTCACGATGACGAGGATAAATATCTATGCGGCGAAACAGCTTGAAAATTGTTGGAAATGGGTAGCCTTTGTGCCCTGACAAGCAATTGTTGTATTTCAATCACGTGCATAAACTGTATCAATGTCATAAAGGTGCGTGAAGATCGACGATTTTAGCTGACTACTGACTACTGATTACTGACTACTGATTCCGCTCATATAAAATAAATCATGCGACAGATACGAATGACATTTTTTATTCAACACTCTTTTAACTCCAATATGTGCCTTTTATGGTTTGACGTCTAGGGAGGCATTAATTAAAAAGATTGCAACCATTTGCAATGCTATTTTTCCGTGTGTTGGAAAAACGCCACCGATGATCAAAATAAGCATTACTCGTTATTAGTGTTAACGAATAAGAATGCAAACGGACTCTCAGAAATAATCGGCAACACATCATTGTCGATAAAATGGACGCGCTACTTGTTTGTAGTAAGGCGCATGGCTTCGGGCCACTAAGCTTTTAATAAATATCCAGCCCGCGCTACTTATTGTTGATGGTTGAATGCAAATCAGCAAATGCTTTAATTTATCTAGACACACGCTAGTGTGTCACCGCCAAGTAACAGTCGATCATCCCATTGTAGACATCCGATTGTTAAAAAATTGATTGTTAATGATAAAAAGGCGGGTTTATCACTTTTTATTTGACTGCCCTCTATGGGCTGATCAGCGTTGCTTTGTTCTAGGGAGAACAGAGGATAGTTTGCGCCGGGTCTTGGGTGTCCCCCCCCCGCATTCTGGGGTGCGTCAGCATTCTTTGTACAGGGTCCTCGCGTTCTGTAGGGCCACGGGGCGCTTCTCCTCAGTTGGAGCCTCAGCCTGTTAGCCGCTGCTCTACCCAATGGGTAGAGTCGTATAGGGCATGTGCGACTTTTGTGTGAACCTGTGGAATAGTGGGTGTACTGGTGTACTGGGTGTGTCATGTCATGTTAGATTTAAGTAGTGTTTAAGTCTCCTTGACCGAGTGTACGGCTTCAAGGCCATTTTGACTCGAAAAAAACATTAAAGCATTAAAGCGGCTTCACTAGCAGCATGTGTCTGTTAACTGTAAGCAACTAAAAGCATATTTTGGCATTTTGAGGATAAATCCCAATGCGACAGAAATCTTTCAAATTGTGGTAAATGTAAGGGAAAGGTGCAGGGATAAAGTAAAGAACGAAAGTTAAAGGCTGAGTGTCCACCATTCATAGAGAAAAAGATGCATCAATAACGTAGTTTTTATGTTACCGTCTAGCTAGTTAGCTAGCTGGCTAGCTAACAAGATTTTTTCCATGTTAAATCTCATAGACTGTTTGCTCATGGCTAGCGCAAAATTAGAATGCCTACGTACCTGAACTTTTGCACACGGATGCATGGTGATCTGAACATGGTCCTTTTGTTGGTTTGCGTGGGAGGGTTTTGAAATTCACCATCATCGAATTTAAATTTAGCTTCTTTTCCAAGTTAAAACCGATTTGATTTGATTTGATTTGATTTATTACGGAGCTCTAGCCAACATTGACTACCAGCCCTAAAACCAAAGATTTCAAGCAACAATGGCGTGTACAATCAACATTGGTTCTTAGATTTATTGTAAAAGCCTGGACGAACTAAAAACTGAACTGTAATGAAGGACAAAATAAGGAAACATTAACGTTGCCGTGGCTTGCGTAAGAATAAAGGGATTCACGTTATATGATGGATACGCAACAATACGAGCATCAACGAGTTAACAGGGTT
The DNA here is from genome assembly GCA_023313725.1 of Lithobius niger. Taxonomy (NCBI): domain Eukaryota; kingdom Metazoa; phylum Arthropoda; class Chilopoda; order Lithobiomorpha; family Lithobiidae; genus Lithobius; species Lithobius niger. The sequence goes on from JAHWFP010155517.1 coordinate 15,791, forward strand.
TTTGTTAATAACCCAAAAATAAAATGCTTCGCGTTCTGCTGTTTTAGTAACAGCGACCTTCGGGGGTTTCTGCATGACTAAATGTCAACGAAATGTTGAAAAATTAAGAGGAAGGTGCAGGGATAAACAAAACAACTGAAGGGGATGCGCTGATTGAGTGAGCAAAGCGAAAGAAATTAGCGATTGTTAGCCAGTATGTGCAAAAATGGGATTGAAACAACTTAAGCACGTGAAGAATGGTCATACAATAAACTAAGCCGTGTCAATTTGGTTAATCTAACGGCTAATTGGCAATGGTAAATTTGAAATTATAAATGTGAAAATTTATAGAAATAAAATTGCTCTAAAAAAAAGGTACAGATGAAGATAAGACGGTGAATAAGACGGTGTAACCTTATGTACGTTCACAGTCCTATGAAAGTTGTGATATCCACCCAAACCAAAACTGGTAGAAAAACCCGCCAAGTTTCCAAAAACAATCGGCCTTTGAAGGAAGTGATATCATCCAACCAGGAAAAGGCCACCAAGGTCAATCCTATTAGCCAAGTTAATCGCACCCAATAATACTTTGGACGTTAAATGAAAACTTGAAGATTGCTACAGCGAGTAGCAATCTTCA
>JAHWFP010155523.1:1346-15310 GCA_023313725.1 Lithobius niger
AATGACAGGTCCCTTACACCACTGGATACACTGAAAATTTGACTTTTTACGTGGTTGACTTTTTACAGAGTCACAGTTGACTTTTTAAAGCATTTTCAAGTCGTTCACATTGTTCCCATTTTCAAAGAGATGATTAGTTCTCGCCAATCATAGATTGAATTTGGCTACAGAATATGCTCAAGGAAGATACATGTTCGCACAGAAAAAAAAAAGTCGTAACGACGAATTATAAACAGAAACAATTTTTTTTTTGTAGTTTGGCTTAGCAATTAATCAGTAGCGCTGCGCAGCTACTATCTCTGCGGGCCTTGGGTAGAAACATCTAATTCAAGTGTCGGATACAAGGGTGAGCTTCAGTCAAGGAAGGAAGCAGCTCCGCACTTAACTGTGTTTCCGGCTTAAGAGTTGCTCGCGCGATCAAAGTTTCGATTTCGGGTTTCGGTTTTCGAGACGAATTAAGTTTAGTTCAGGCATCTGGCAACAGGTGTCGCATCCGTACAGTATGGGATTTTTGATCATACGCTAGAGTATACTGAATCTGTTAGAGTTGATAACTCATCATTTTCATAGACTCATGTTAATACTTTAATACTATCAGTTAAAGTTTTGCAAAAAAAACTGCAAAGGAATTACGAAACCTGTCCTCCGCGGCCCGCCCCCGCAGCTAATATCTGCCTTCCCCTCCTCTTAAACGTCAATGCCCCCCCCCCCCACTCTATATTCCTGATTATATATATCTGGTAATAAAGAGTTGAGCTTTAAGAAGTTGTATGACTGTTTTGTCGAATTTTAATCAGTTTCTTAAATTTCGGCGAAACGGAAATTTCCATTTCGTTGAATCCCGTTTGGCCGGATAATTTTTTATAAATTACGTGCCTCGCTCACGCTGCCGCGCTTGCTGCGGCTAAACAATTAGACACATTGGGTTAGAATTGTTGCAAGCAATAGGCACGCAACAATTATCGTGCAAGTAGTTAATTGTTGAGCTCCGCTATGATCACACTCCAATTTAGACTTGGCACATCACGAGAAAACCACAAGAACCACACTTAGCATGTAATGGCACGAGTGCCTTGACCTCCTACAACGGTTTAAGGCCTGGATAAGGTTTAGCCAAAAAATCTGGGAATATCAGCGTTTTTTCAATAGTTTTGCAGCCGTTGAGTATAATGAGACGTTCGGGGCTAGTAAACGGTTGTAGTTGTGAATAGCGCTAAGCAGGTGTCACTGCTAGTCTACTCAGAATGGTACAGGTTTTTTTTACTACCTGACCTTTCTTTCTGTAATAGTAGGTTGGGGCCGGGAAGGAAACTTTGATTTAATATTAATTTTTAGTTGGCAAAGTATCTTTCTCGTTCATAGAGGCTTAGTTAATGATTTAGCATGGTAAGTGGGAGGAAATAAATAAACTATTTTCTTATACAGCTGCTACCAAGGCTTTTACACAAAATAAGCGTAGCGACCACCCCCCCCCCCCCCAAAAAAAAAAAATCTTTGTTACGCTTAATTTTTAAGAAGCCCCTCTACAGTTACCTGCTGGTATAATTATTCAAGTTGTTTAAACATTTATTTTTACATTAGCAGTCATACCCAGCTTCGCCCAGGGCTTTGTTTTGCCCATGGTTGTTTCCCAATTTTCGACCCTCTTTCCTCCTGCCTACATATTCTCGTACCCATCCCTCTCCTTCTCTTGCTCCCATTTGCTACACGTACTTGAATTTTGATGGGTAGTTGAATTAAATACTGCCCCTTCCCTTCCTCCTGCCCTCCTCGTTTTGCAAGATTTTGCAAAAACTGCTTCGATCTCCATCCTAAATTACTAAAAAAATTTACCCTTTAGGCTCAGCTAATGGATAATCATATGCTTAATGGTAATGGATACACTGCCTTCCCCCACCTTCCAATCTGTTTAAATATTATGACGCTAGAATGCCAAGCAGACGCAGGGCTAACAAACTCACTGCCTAACATACGGGAAAGCCTCATCTACTGCTCCCCCCCTCGCCTCCCCCTCCCTGTTTATCGCTTTCATTTGACCGTTGCGTACCGTGTGGAAAAAGCCTATCCTTGCTGCTAAGATGACCGTGCAGAGCAAATTGTTAGTCGAGGTTAAATGTGTTTATTGGCCCACAGCCATGCGCCCTCCCTTTAACAATACACCTTTAACAATTATATACGGCCTCGACTTGACAAGTGACACGACCACGGCTCTCTCGTTGTTGTTTGGCTGTTGTCTCTTGGCTCACGCTTCTTCCCGTTTTGTCACCATGCTATTCCCAGATTTTTTGGCTAAACCTTATCCAGGCCTTAAACCGTTGTAGGAGGTCAAGGCACTCGTGCTATTACATGCTAAGCGTGGTGGTCCTTGTGGTTTTCGCGTGATGTGCTAAGTCTAAATTGGAGTGTGATCGTAGCGGAGATCAACAATTAACTACTTGCGCGATCATTGTTGCATGCTTATTGCTTGCAACAATTCTAACCCAATGTGTCAAATTGTTTAGCCGCAGCAAGCGCGGTCGCGTGAGCGAGGCACGTAATTAAAAAAATTATCTGGCCAAACGGGATTCAACGAAATGGAAATTTCCGTTTCGCCGAAAATTAAGAAAATGATTAAAATTCGGCAAAACAGTCATACAATTCTGAAAGCTCAAGTCTTTATTACCAGACATATATATAATCAGGAATGTAGAGTCATCGTAATTCCTTTGCAATTTTTTTTACAAAAATTTAACTGATAGTATTAAAGTATTAATTAGTAATAATTAATTAACTAACTGCTTTATTTCCCTGGTTTCCCTTGTTTTCCCTTGTTTTCCCTTGTTTCCCAGGTTTCCCCGTTTTCCCTTGTTTCCCTGTTTTCCCTGGTTTCCCCGGTTTCTTTTTCCCAGCTTTCCTATTTCCCTATTCCCCGTTTTGTCGACATCCGATTTAGTACAGAGGATATACCTAAAATTGTGCATTTTTATCATAAAAGCATGAAACTTGGCAGGAGTGTTGTTTACATCAAATTAAGAATTTTAAGCGTTGCAGACATTCTCTTAAAGTGCTAAGAGCCGCCATATTGGAAAATGGCGGTCCATTTGTCTAAAATCCTGCATTTTTATCATAAAAGCGTGAAACTTGGCAGGAATGATGGTTACTTAGAATTATTAAGAATTTAAGCGTTGTAGACATTCTCCTCAATCGCTATGAGCCGCCATATTGGAAAATGGCGCACAAATTACTTGTTTTCTATAACTCTGAAAAACAGCCCGAAATGGACATGTTTAAGATTTTCTGAAAGGTGGCGATCTATTCTTTCCATCAATCCTAACCGAAATTGTTTAACTTAAATAGCGACCGTCGTACACCCATTTAAAGGTGAAGAGGTAATGGCGTAAGCGCATGATGATTTTCTAATTCAAAGTGCTCTTGCGAGCCCTCTAATAGCCCGAAAAGGACATTCTTAGGATTTTCTGAAAGGTATGAATCTATTATTTCCTTCAATCCTAACCGAAAATCTTTAGCTTAGATAAGAATACAAATATGAGCATTAGAATGGCACTTTGAAATTGAAACTAGACGCTACACCAATTACAGCTACACATTTAAACGGGTGTAGGACGATCCCTATCTAAGCGAAACAATTTTCGGCTAGGATTGATGAAAAGAATAGATTGCCACCTTTTAGAAAATCCTAAGTATGTCAATTTCGGGGTATTAGAAGGCTTGCAAGCGCACTTTGAATTCGAAAATCACTATTGGCTTTCGCCGCTATGCCATCCTTTAAATGAGTGTAGGACAATTCCTACCTAAGTTACACAATTTCGGTTGGGACTAATGGAAAGAATAGATCGCCACCTTTCAGAAAATTCTAAGCATGTCCATTTCGGGCTATTAGAAGGCTTGCAAGAGCACTTTGAATTCTAAAATCACCATACGCTTTCGCCACTACGCCGTTACCCCTTCGCCTGTCAGTGGGTGTAGGACGGTCCCTACCTAAGGTAAAAAAAAAAATCGGTTAGGATTTATGAAATGAATAGATTCCACCCTTTCAGAAAATTTGAAGCAAGTACATTTCGAGCTATTAAAGGGCTCGCAAGAGCACTTAGAACACGAAAATCACTATAACAACCAATTGAAAAAAGGAGTGTCCGTGTGAATTAAGGGTGATAATACTTAAAATACGATTGTGTGGTTCAAGGGTTGCTCTTACGTAAAAGATGTATAATCCCTTTCCTGTACAGAATTGTGTGCTGAACGTCTTTGCTTCACTTTATGCTTTTGATTTGTTGACGGTAAACGAATTACAGCCAGAGAACCGTTTGGGGGACAGTAGTCACCCCCTCCCCCGCCCCCTCGGGAGGTTTTTGAACTTGCTATCATATAGCTTTTTTTTTCCAGTTACCCTTCATGTTCATTCATACCATACTTTACGCTTCTCACAAAAAGTGAACAATTCCTTCAATTTTGAGCACTATAAAAAACGGCAATGCAATAATAATGATTCATTCATACCACTTCCAGTACTTACTTCAGGTTGTGTTTAGTATATCATTGGAAAGGAAATGTCAAGAGGAACAATAAATGCAGGGGATGTAATTTCGCTAACTGTGAAAGGGAATTCAAAATGCGTATTCAAATGCCATTTTGAATAGAAAATGGCGTCTTTTCACTAATACATTAGTATCACTTCCGGTAGTTACTTCCGGTTATATTTGGTATCATTCATTGGAAAGGATATTTCAAGAAAAACAATAAAGGAAGAGTGTATAATTTTTCTAACTGTGAAAGGGAATTCAATGTTTCAATAAATATCATTGAAAGTGTCGAATTCTAGCAAATGGCCTGTTTACATTAATCATATCCACCCAAAATCAAAACTGGTATAAGAGAAGCTACCAAGTTTCTAAAAAGGATCGGCTTTTGAAAGTAGTGATATAATCCAACCAGGGAAAGGCCGCCAAGGTTAATCCTATTAGCCAAGTTAATCGCACCTACTAATAGTTCGAAAGATAAATGAAAACTAGAAGATTGCTACTAGCGGTAGCAAGCTTCAAGTTTTCATTTAACGTCCAAAGAATTATTCGGTGTGATTAACTTGGCTAATAGGATTAACCCTGGCGGCCTTTTCCTGGTTGGATGATATCACTACTTTCAAAAGCCGATCCTTTTTAGAAACTTGGTGGCCTTTCTTATACCAGTTTTGGTTTTGGGTGGCTATCACAACTTTCATAAGCCTGTGAATACAAAGAACCCCACGGTCGAATCGTCACCTCTTCGCTTCGCTCACTCAATCAGCTCATTCCCCTTCTGTTGCCCCTCCTACTACTTGGCCGATCGTCTACTTGGTGGCATCACACAAGCGTAACCATAAAGCTCGGCACATAACTAAGACATACTTCTTTGAAAAAATTTCATCTTTTCCTCCTTGACTGGACCGTGTGCTCACGACCTGCATTGTGTTCCAAATTTACCTGGCAATGATAGATTCCCAGTCTCATTTCTGTTGCAACTTCTGTAGTTTAGTTACCATGGTGTATTCACGTACCTTAGCAATCACTTACTATAAAACTCACTGATCACATAATAATATCACATAATATGAAACTCAATGAACGGTATCCAACCAGCAACCAAGGTTAGTTTATTTACCACGTCGTTGATTTGATTTGGTTTGATTTTATTACCGAAGGAAATCGGCATGTCGTTGAAGCAAACAGTGCAATAATTGCAAGAATAGTTATTTTGTTAAAACTCTAGTGAATTGTTGCGGTACATAAGTACTGAAACGGTGCGCGTGTAACACTTAAGCATGTTATAATAAACTGTTGGATAACAATACAAACAATGGTCACAACAATAATTTTGCATTTACGCGCCACTTCAGGGCCACGTGCTTCTAGCTGCAATTCCTATTTTACAAAAAGGGACTCCCCGTACTACTCTTTTACCTGTGTGCCAAAATTTAGATGCGCAAACTTTTCTAACGAGCTGTAGACATGTTTTTATACCGTATGAGAATTAATATGGGAGACTTGACCTTAGCTAATAGTAGCTAGCTAGCCAGTAAAGTAACACAAATCAACGATATTGGGGGCACGTTTTCTCCACAAAAGACACCTTCCCAAACGTTAATGTTGTGGTATTCTTCTTTACTGGATCCACGATACCTGATTCCAATGATTTCCTAAGATTTCTACCGCACCTGAAATTTACACCAGTAAGCTGAAATCATGTATAAGCTCGTTACAAAAAAAAGGGTTTAAAAGGTTTAACGAGCGTTAACCACTCCTGGTCATCTGCCCGAAGCCCTAAGGCCCTATGTCTAAGCTCGTTACAGTTAACATGACAACAATTACACTCTAACAATTACGTTCAAACAATTAAGCCCCAACAACAATAAATCATCTACTTGGCGGGACACACTAGCGTGTGTCTAGATTTTAGTATTATTTTGCTACGTTATTTACAATTGCTTTCAAGGGCGAATGCCGTTGGTTTCATCTTTGTAATAATTAATTCAAAGTAAAATCACAAATTTAGGGGTCTATTAAGCCATAAGTAAGCAAATCGCATAATAAAAAATATTCATACCGTATAACTCACTGAATTCCGTGAAACAGTAGTTACAAGTCAGGTTTTCAGATAAAATGGTTGGTCGTATGAAAAGTTATTTCAGTTTTTTTGGTAAAAAAAAAACAAATGAATTACGAACAACAGAAAGAAAAAAAGAAAAGTTTAGTCCATTGATTCGTTCAGGAGTTATGAGAAAAAACTTAATTTGACTGCCATTTTGGCTCCTAATTTCCAATATGGCGGCTCATAGTAATGCAGGAGAATGCCTGCAATGTTTAAAATTCTTAATTTTATGTAAACAACATTCCTGTCAAGTTTCATGCTTTTACAATGAAAATGCACAATTTTAGACTATTTGGCCACCATTTTCCAATATGGCGGCTCGTAGCAATTCAGGGGAAAGCCTACAACGCTTAAAAGTCTTAATTTGATGTAAACAACAATCCGACCAAGTTTCATGCGTTTATGACAAAATGCACAATTTCGTCTAATTTGGGCATATATCCTCCGGACTAATTTGGAAGTCGGACACTGAACTGTTCTGCTCGTTTTTCTTAGGATTCACGGTGACCATTCACAAAGCTTGCGGTGCACATGAGGAATGGGCAACACCGCGTGAGGGCGCGTTCTCGCTTACTAGCTTTTACTTGGTCAATACTAAATCTGCTGACTGCTTCTCGCCTTTGTCAGAGAATGCGGCTTTCAAGTTGTCTATACGTAGTAACCATAGCAACAACACGGACGCAGAATTTCTCCTCGTACCTCACGCCACGACGTACGATGCTTGCAACATGACAGCGTCGATTTATGACAACTAGAAAACAATTTTTACTGCAGTACACGACGACGGACAGATTCCTGAATACCTGCAATCGAAGGTTTGTCTTCGAATCGATAACTCCGAAATGGACGCCTTGTTGGATTTTGAGTTCTCGCTACGAGTAGCTATTTATTCTACCGTCGTTTGATCACTGCTAGAAGCTGTCTTTTCAGCAAGAATAGCAAATTTTGGAAGTAGCGTGAAATGGCAACAAGTTGTAGCAATGTTTAAAATGAGTGCTGCACATTGTTCTTTGTCCGTGTTATTATTTATATACATTTAATTTGTTGTCTATTACCGCAATCTTTTAATTGAAGCGGGAAATTAATCGTAAATAAATAACGGTTGCCTAGCAAATAGCTTTCGGCGAGCGAGAAGGTCTCGTTGCGTAAACGAGCCCTGACTTTGGGTTAACACTGAGGAGAAATGAAATAGCAGTGAAGCACAGGGTACGGCCGTGATGGGCCGTGATGGGCCGCACATTGGGCTTCGTTATCCGAATTTGAATTTGAATTTATTGAACACGCAAGCCATGGCCAAAAGCCGTACGCGCACTGAAGAATTGTTGGCGATGTAATGTCATGGAACCCTGCGCTTCAGTGCTGCGCAAGGAAATTGATGGCTTACTGCTGGAAAATGACGAGCATAACCACCAGTGATTATCGGGTTAGTCTATGTTTATTTAATAAAAAGCATTGATATCAATGCCAGAAAAAAAAAACGAAGAGAACAAGAGGTAAGGGACCAAAAAGAAAAGGAAAAAACCCTTAAAATCAGCGAAACAAGGAAAAATTATGTAAGGCGTGGTACTGACACAAAGTATAAGTTATGACGGACCAAAATGTCAGGAACCGGACCTCCTTAACCGTAAAAGTTTGTTAATATCACGTCGTACATATTTTTCCCCTTCGCTGATTTTAAGAATTTTTTTTATGGCGCCTTTCTCTCAGCTTTGTGTTTTTTGCATTAATTAAGTAAGTGAGTGGACAGGCTTCTGATATGCAGTAGACCGGGAGGTTGTTTACCTTGTTTTCTTGTTTACAGAGGTATGCAGTCTAACAAAGAATATTTAATAAGGAAGGGGTTAAAGTAGCAGTCAGAACAGCTTGATGGCTGACCTGGTGAAAACACCCTCCCCCCACCAAAAAAAAATCCGAGAAGGAAGAAAAGCCATCTGTTCCGACCGGAACTCGAACACAAGAACTGTTTGATGCGCTGACTACTTCGTAACCGTCTACTGATTTGGCAATTACAGAAAGTGTTGTACAGGCTTGGGAGAGTTTAGAACTGCAGAAACCTGGTATACACACATGTTAGGGAAAGCGTTAGTAGTCCAAGAGATGGCGCCTAGAGGGCACCAAAGGTTTTACTTGTGATTTTATGATCACTCCACCCACAGCTTCCTATATGCAATAAGGCGTAACGCACGGTTTCACATAGCATGAAAGTCGCGTCGTCCAAGACTGTCAAAAACTGCCGCGAGGCGTGCTGTAAGCTCGGCTGAAACTGCTCATATCATAGCATTGATTAGTGGTAGCGGGATGCACAAGAATGTGGTATTTTTCTCATTATTAGATTTCCCAATGTTTCAGCACTAAAGGAACATTATTTTAATGCAACGGGTAACTATCCTTGAAGTCTTCTGACGATTTATTGCTACGTCAAACGATCGTTTATTAAATTTTTAATGAGAATAGAAAACGCCGTAGCGTAATATACAGTACAATACACACAGCTACATAATACATACATACATACTACCCTGGTTCTTCTGCTACTTGAAATTGATGAAATTAAACTTCCGGATGCTTTGTTTTGACGTCGAGTGGACTAAGACGTACGTAGCAAGGAGCCATCGTTGTTAAACTTTAATAATTTGGTGTCAATGCAATGTTTTAAGTTTAAAATCCGCGTATCACGCGCCACGTGTACCTTAAACAGTTCAGTCTGCATGCTAGAGCAGTTCTTTTATAGCGTGTTCACAACGCGACTGGTGGTAGAATCGGAGGCTAAAAGGACGACGCGTCGAATTTCTAATGCCGAGCCTTATCTAGACACACGCTAGTGTGTCACCGCCAAGTAACAGTAGATCGTCCGATAGTAGACATCCGATTGTTAAAAAATGATTGTTGATGAAAAAAAGGCGGCCGCACTAGCAGACTATGTCGTTTAACTGAAACCAACTTATACTTGATTTCAGCATACTGGTGTAAAATCCCCATGCGGTAGAAATCTTTGCAAATCGTTTGAATCAGGTGTCTTGGGTCCAGTAACGAAGAAAACGTGAACACGAAAATGTGGGAACTTGTCCTTCATGGAGAAAATGTGTCCTCAATAACGTTGAAGTTGTGTTACTGGTGACTAGTAACTAGTGATCATATCAAAAACCAAAACTGGTATAAAGGGCCGCCAAGTTCCGAATGGTTCAAAGAAGTGATATCAACGCACCAAAATATTCGCCAAGTTAATCGCACCGCTTAATAGTTCGAAGGTTAAATGAAAACTAGAACATTGCTGCTTTTGGTAGTTTTGGTACTTTTGGTACTTTTGGTAGCAATGTTCCAGATTTCATTTAAAGTCCAAAGTATTATTCAGTGTGATTAAGTTGGCGAATGTTTTGGTGTGTTGATATCACTCCTTTGAAGGGCCGAACCAGTCGAAACTTGGAGGCCCCTTTTACCAGTTTTGGTTTTTGATATGATATCATTCTTTTTTTTTTTTAATGAGTATCAGACTCAACTCCACTACCGTGCAGATGTGCACGTCAACATGAAATTGGTTTTCCACAATTTGATACTACCTTTTGCCTATAGGCCGAACCATTCTCAACTTGGTCACCTCTTTATAGGTTTTGGGTTTGGATTTCATTTTGTTGTAATTTGTTTTATTTCGTTAGTTTTTGTGTGTTGATATCACTCCTTTGAAGGGCCGAACCACTCTCAACTTGGTGGCCTCTACACAAGTTTTTGGCTTTGTTTATTTTCATTTGTTTTTAGAGTTGGTTTATTTTTCGTGAATTGGACGTGAATACAATTTCTTTGGCAACGTTGTTTAGATTTATCGTGCTACACAGTGTGTGTCTAGGCACGCACGTCAGTATACACGTTGTCATTGTCCGAACTTTGGTTGTCCAATGAGAGACGATGCCGACAATACTAACAATGGTTATAACAATATTTTCGTACTTACGCGCCATCCCACACCATCCTCGTTACACCCCTAGGCTCCAAACCATAAAAGGTACGCATTTCGTATCGTACTGCAGCCATTCGTCCAATTTCAGAGCTTGAAACCTTTCCGTTATCTCGGTATCGATGAATAATCACCCTATGGAAATTAACATGGGGATGAGCAGACTAAAATTAGCTAGCTAGCTAGTTACACATTTTCAACGTTATTGAGAGTCAGATTTTGCATTGAAAGCAGCTTAGCTGGTATTCCTACACGAGTTAATTTTTGTCAGGTGGGTCATTGCTCTTGATTTCAACACAATTTAAGCTTTTGTACCGCATTATTATTTTTCCCCAAGTACCTGAAATGTGCCCAACTATGCTTCAAGATATAAGACACTGACGCTATGGCGCCGCGCTACAATGGTTTACAACCTCGACAATTAAATTGATGTGATGTTTGTTGTGATGATTGTTGCCTAACTTGGCGCGACACACTAGCGTGTGTCTAGACTAGTGACTAGTAACTATAGTATCTGCGGGCCATCTTGAGTTCGCCCCAGAATAAACACAAATAATCGATTGTACGTATTTGGTCGCAGAATGCCTTGTTGATATCCAAAGTAGTTTAAAAAAAACAATGGCGGCCGTCGGTTAAAGCCGCCCTCTCCAGGAAGACGTAGCCGATCACAAAATACGTGGAGGACTCAAGATACGCCGCGCACACTATAGTAACTAGTCGGCAGGCTCCCATGTTAGTTCTCATAGGGTATAACGACACGTCTACAACTGATTAAGGAAAGTTGCCAGATCTAAATTTCGGCAGACAGGTAAAGCGTCATATGGGGAAGTGCCTTTTTCTAAAAGGGGGGTTGCAGCTAGAAGCACGTGGCCCTGAAGTGGCTCGTAAGTGCAAAATTATTGTTGTAACCATTGTTTGTATTGTCATCCAACAATAGATTATAACATGCATAAGTGTTACATGCTTATCGTTTCAGTACCTAATTGTCAGAATTCATTGTTGTTGCAAATTGGTGGTTATGGGGCGCATGGCATCAGGTTATGGCCTCAATAAAAACATAAATGGAATGGTTCACTAAGAGACAGAGTATCTTTTATTGCAAAGGTTTGGTCGGTTTTTTGTTACGGTACACGAATCCAAACTAAATCATCTGCCCCACGACGATAAAAGGGACAATTATGTGTTCGTGAACACCATGGTAACTAAGTGATTAAATGAGTAACGTTAACCGAGGTAGGGCGAAGTGAGGAGGGATGCGCTGATTGAGTAAACGAAGCGAACGAAAATCAGCGTCAAACCGTGTCAATTTCGCTGACGTAACGGCTAATTGGGTAATGGCAAAGGTGAAAATTATGAATGAGAAAATTTATATACATAAAATTACTCTAGACAAAAAAGGTACAGATGACGATTACACCGTCTGATTTTTTCTTCATTAGTCCTCTGAAAGTTGTGATATCCACCACATTATGTATGCAATACGCTATTGTAAACATCAGTCGTCACCAATCTGGATACGCTAGCCTAATTTATTTGAGTGAACAATTCCAGCTTCATGCCGTGATTCAAATTAACGTTGTAAGTGAGCGAAACGAACCGACAGCAGCGTTTGGTAGCCAGTACGCTCAAAATTGCGATTGAACAAACTTAAGCCGGTGAAACAAGCACAAACAATAAACCACAACCGTGGTTTGACTCAACTAACGGCAAATTTAGCATTGGCAAATGTCGAAATTATGAATGACAACATCACTAGACATAAATACCTCCGGACAAAACAGGTAACGGTGATGATTAGACCGTGAAATTCTCTGTACATTTACAAACCTATGCAAGTTCTGACCGTGTCAATTTCACTGGCGTAACGGCCAATTGGCGTAACAGCAAATGTGAAAATTATGAATGACCAAATTTATAGACATAAAATTCCTCCAGACAGAAAAGGTAGAGGGGACGATTAAACCGTCTGATCCTTCGTTCGTTCACATTCCTATGAAAGCTGTGATATCCACCCAAAACCAAAACTGGTATGAGAGAAGCCGCCAAGTTTCAAAAAAAGGGTCGGGCTTTCAAAGCATTGATGTCATTCAACCAGGGAAAGACCGCCAAGGTTAATCCTATTAGCCAAGTTAATCGCACCTACTAATAGTTCGAAAGTTAAATGGAAACTAGAACATTGCTACTGGTGGTAGCAATCTTCAAGTTTTCATTTAACGTCCAAAGTATTATTAGGTGCGATTAACTTGGCTAATAGGATTAACCTTGGCGGCCTTTCCCTGGTTGAGTGATATCACTACTTTGAAAGGCCGACCGGTTTTTGGAAACTTGGCGGCTTCTCTTGTACCAGTTTTGGTTTTGGGTGAATTACATAAACGGAAGCCTTGCTCCTCCTTACGAAAAAACAACTTTGTATATTTGACCCATATCGTTGGCATTTCTAAGAAGTACCTTTGCTTAGTGAATACTCAGTAACACAAATTAAAACGTACAAATATAGGCCTAACGACACGTGGCGTCATCTATTAGCTTGTCACTCAACTACTGCCATAGTGCTTACCGTGTACGGAACTAAATATTCACATATTAACTCTTATGTCCTTATCTTCATTGTAGAACAGCAACAATAACGCCACTGGCTACGAAACTAGGATCTGGAGAGATAATAGTTACAAGGGGCACTAGACCAGGGGGCGGGGGTCTCTTCCGAGCTTTTTGCATATTGCTTTTCCATTGGCTGTAGATTTTGTTGGTGCCGCTGACGTCACAATGCAGCTCGACAGCTTACGCACATGCGCGCAAGCCAAACCAGACCGGAGCCAGTGACGTTAAACGAAACAATGGCGGGAAAACGATTTAAATGAGCTGGAGAAGGACCAACCTTCCTGTATACTATCGTTCCACTCGACCTTGCTATAGACTAAAACGGAGGTAAAAATAACGGCACTTCCAGTAAGGCCAGTGCCTTGAGAGCGGATTTCTTAGGCCTAAGGATTTTCTCCAATCCCGTATGCTCCAAAGTTGTAAATAGAAAAAAAGAAAAGATTCCACTTGCTGAAATTCTCAGCAACGACAACAAATTGTAAAATATCGCGCGTTTTAGGCCTAAGAAATCTGTTCTAACATTGGCTTCTGTAAAACGCCATTCTTTTCCCCTCCAGTGCCCCTTGCAGCTAGCCCAGTTACTGGCTCCAGCATAGAGTTATATATAATAATGTGACGTTATTGTCACCGCTCTACTAGTCAAACTGCACTTTGGTTAACTAAAATATATTAACAAGCTAAGTTTCTGCATCTGTATGAACTAGCCTACTCCATTTTGAAAAGTTCCCATTTTTGCTTAGAACAAGGTGATCAACCACGCCGTGACGGCTTGTCTCCAAACTACAAACACCTT
>JAHWFP010155527.1:0-14756 GCA_023313725.1 Lithobius niger
AACTACTATGCTTCTAGATTTTGACGTCAGCTGTTCTATTATTTAAGTTGAAAGGTACACAGTTAAGCTTTGTATTGTGTTGGAGTGCTTAAATAGCTTTTTCATTGTAAGATGCCCTACAGGGGTTGTGTTCCCAACTTTGTATGCAACAGGCTCCAAAATAGATCCTTGTCGACGTTCTCTTGTCGCAGTCTTCAAGGACATGGGTACGTCATATCCATCGAATATCACATGCATTTCACTGTAACGATCGTTGCTCCTTTCCACACGCTGAGTAAACACATCAGCGAATCTTTGCCTTTGTCCAGTGACTGAAGCTGGGCTATGCCATCAGCAACAATGACTGTGTGACATAATTATCGTAAGCTGACGGGGATGTAAGAGGGGGCATCTCCTGTTTGGCCCTGTCCTCAAGTCTATCCATCAGAGCACTTTTGTTTCTGCAGTGATGCAGTACCCATCCACAGCAAAGAGATACCTTGTAACGACAGAAAACTCGTAAGCACTAATCCACTGTTTAAGATTGATTTCTGGACGTGATTTTGCAACGAATTGAAGGCGAACCAACAGGGCATTAGTTTTCCTTCAGTTAATCAATGGTGTCGGAAGTTTGTTCCATACGTTGCATTTATTGCTCAGTATCCTTTTTGCAACAAACTCTTCGTACATATTCTGACCCATGTCATTTCTTGATACTTCGTCTGCCTTTACTTCGTCTGGCATTACTTTTTTTGTAATAATATTTACAAGTTCTTCAGAGTTGTCTTTGAAAGGGTTTGTAACCTAAGTTAAAACATTCATCAGTTTTTGTTCATGATCATTAAGTCGCTGGAGCACAGCTGGGTTGTTTTCGTGGTCTTCGACCTTATGAGAGGTGTGTATACCAGCCAGTTCTTGCGATTCCCCGGCCTATCAAGCCATATAAGGCTATCGGAGGCTATAAGGAAGAAATGCGAGGGTGCACTGGTGTTTACTGTAATTCCTCTTGTTCCTCCCTAAACTTTCATGCTGCGAATAATATGTTCTAGAGCATGATCACGACCGATTGAGCAGAAAGGAACCCCTGTCCTATTCACCACCCAGTTGCCGCTGTGAAATTCCTGTAATAGTTGCGGTGAAGTATCGCCTAAACTCTTCATGTCAGCGGCAGTGAAGTACAATGGAGTTGCTCTAGCCTATTACCTTTTGTCATGTGCAAAAATATACTTTACCAAGGCATCCAGGGAACTTACGTGTAATGTCTGTACACTTCTAATAAATAAACAGAGTTCAATCACCATTTGCATTAATTGCAGCATAGCCCTGAACATAGGTCTACTTGAACCTGCTTCTTCAAATACTTCATCTTAGATTCTACCTGCATGGACTCTTCCAACATAGCCGTCAATTCAGCATGGACAATCTTTATCATAATGGTAATACCGTCTACACATGCATAATTTAACTCCTTAGCCTTCTCTTGAAGTTGCTGAGATTCTGTGGGGTATGCATTTCTAAAAGCAAAGAAGTATAGCTGGTACATTATTTCTAGTATTGTTAGATGTACGCTTCACCACTTAAAAGTAACTGCTTTACAAATAAGAATTTCTTGTTAGATTTATGTTACAGTTTGCAACTAATTTTAGGGCTCCCAACGTACTGGGGCGGCCAGGTAGTACGGCGACTGGTCATCGCGACCAAAAAACATGGCGACGTGGCATGAAGCCACGTCCGTTTTCATTGATAATTCTCGATCACGTTGTGAAAAATGGACAGGTAGCAAGTATGGTCGCCCTGTGGTCACCTGCACGCCGCTCGAGATCCCAGTGGCCGCCACGACTGCCTAGCCGCCACGCCAAAGTGCGCATTGCTACATATACTGTAAGCATTCTCATTGACCGTGGCTTGATCACCATGTGTGCAGGGGGGGGGGGGGGGCCTTAGCCATTTATTGTCGTAAACTGAAAAAGTACAGCAACGGTTTTATAAAAGGGTACAAATTATAGCATAGTTACCATAACAATTTTATACTCTACAAAAATAAATAAAAGTCTGGTCATCGGATGCCTTTTTAACTCGACGTGTCACACGTCGAATTAATGTGGTTGTGCCAAAAAAGGGCCTGGAGCGAATCGAGTCAGCCACATCTCCGTTAAATCCAGACACATTTGTTCAATTATGATCCGAGGAACGTACAGTCGGTCGAGGTGTGGGTGATTTGCGGAGTCAAAAAAGCTATCTGCTAAACAGAATTAGCTATCTCTATTAAAACTTGGCTAACCTCTAACGAGGTCTTTCAACGTGAAATCGTCGTCCATAATACAGGAAGTATTGGTTGTGTCACCGTACAGGTGGCCTCTTGAACAATTTTAGCAAAAAATGGCGTAGGCGTTGATTTTTCAACTTCGGGCAAATGTGGTCGAAGGTTGGTTAGAGGCTACTCGATAAATGCTCGGAAAACGTCAGGGTCGTTCAGTTTTGTGACGTCATGGCTCAGACTATTTATATTAATTAAACGAAATGTCATCATAATATTAATTTGCATTGGAGAAAAAAAATAATTATTTACAGCGTCGCAATAATATATTCGTTTTGGACGATGATGAGCGTATATTTTTGTCGCAAGACCAAATTACCACGTCGGGGGAGAGGGGGGGTGTTGGAGAAAGACTGCGCTGTAGGTATGGTAGGTGGGAGAAAGGGGGAACAATCGGCGCCAACACTGTTATGAACTGTAACGGAACTACAGTGGAACAATCTACATATGCTTCGTTTGTGGGAGTTGGGGTAGATGAAAGAAGAATGGAAGAAGCACTTCTACAAAGATATGTCGTAGATGTTGAAAAGTTATTTGTGTTAAAAAACACGGATTTGAAAAGCGCAACTCTAGAATGAATAAGGCGGTACTCAGTAGGGGAAGATGTTAGAAGAGCGGATATTTCTACTCCATGCTAGGCCTGTTTTCGTTGGTCAAGGTTCAGTTTATGACCACGAAAGAAAAACAATTATTTGGACGGGGGGGGGGACTGGGGATTACGTCAGCTTTGTTTAGCCTTAAATATCGCTGAACTGCGTCAGTAAGACTGGCGTGCATGGGCCACATGAAGTTGTTGTTGTGTGGCATTTTTGTGTGTTATTTTATGGTCGGTAAATAGACATAAAAAGAATAAATAAATTTAAAGTAATCAACCTTACGTACCATCAGTGCAGTATGATCCCCCCTCCCCCAATTTAATGCTGGATTTACTCACTGCAAAGAAAGGTATTTATAGATTTAAGAAGTGAAAAAGCCTGAGGAAAAAGAACGAAGGGGTCGGGGAGCGGTAAAGCAACGAAACTTACAGGTTATTTTTTTTTTGTAACAAAATTAACAGCGTCAGATGAGAACTACTTATCTGGTCGTTTCTTATATGATCGCATGAGCACTCATTTGCCATACTGTAGTAGCAAAAGTTAGAAGAGGTTTTTTTTTAAATATAATGTGCAATATGTATACTCTTCAGTGCACCACGCATTCAGAAAATGTAATAGTGTCCTGTTGATATGCTGCCTTTCCAACTGCATACGTCAATCGCTTATTAATTTTCTATTCTCCTCCAGTATTTCTGTACCAAACAACGCGTCGAATTACTGATGCAGTGTTAGTGCGTCCTTGTTTTGGAATATCGTACTGTAAACCTTTCCTTGTATATCGATTTTAATATTCAGAATGAATTAAAGGTACATGCATCCAGGTTGGCCAGCCTGTATGGCCCAATTCTGCAACATTAGTTCAAACGTGTGTAAATGTTGTATAGGCATCCATTTTTCCCCTTGTGAGAACGGTTTTGCAACGTACACTCCTAACTTAAGTAAGTGTTGCAAAATAGTGAGAGGGTCTTTCCTTTTAAGAAATGTATGTTTAGTAAACTACAGACATATTGCAGTGTGAAGACTATAATTACGCCACTTATATCAGTGTTAAGGATGAGGTGTGGTTTTATTTTGCTTTAGGTTCACTAGCAGCATTAACTCTTCCCTTCCTGCCCGTCCCCAAATCTTAGTAGTGATCTCATATACTTACCGTATTTAAATACTGTATATCGCCTATTAACAGCCTTGGCGAAACTACGCCCCCCCCCCCTCACCCCCTAAAAATCCTTAAGGTCAGAAATCGGTCTGAAGGGGGCGGGGGTCGCCGTAACTAGGTTATTTCACGATTTCTGACCGTAAAGCATTTTAGATCGTAATTTTTTTGCTAGCAATTGAATAAAAGCTTCATACAATAAAAGAAACCAATGTTTCATAACCTTAAATTGTGGTTTCTAGTTGCCATGAAAATATTCATTACCTTTTTTAAAGCATTCTCTTCTCCTAATGCTATTTTATCTAGAAAAATTAAATCGAAGATATCCTTCCGTGTCGCTACCTACTGCACATCCTACTGCGCAGCCTACTCATATATAAACTGAAGCGGAGCGCAATTGCTCACCTTTTCTTCTCTACGACGACGCTGTTAACATTGCTCCAAGAAGGAACCACGGTTCTCGATTACCCGGCAATCAATCCTCAGTTCCCGGTTCCCCGTTCCCGGTCTACACCATGCCTAGGGTTAAAGGCGCTCATAAGGAAGGGTCCTCGACCCGTCATCCTCATTCTTCGTCTCCAGTTCCCTTTTCACAACCGGACCCAACTATTGTTGAGGTTTTAGAACTCACAGTGGAACCTGAACCGCTCGATTCTCAATTACCGCTGGGGAACCCGTTCCTTTCTGGACCTTCGGTACCCCCTCCTCCTGTGGACACAGTGTCCTGTGGCGCCGGTTCCCGGTAGCCAACTTCCTCCTGCTCGTGACTTACGTTCCCATAGTGACGAACTTGCTCGAGCAAAGGAATCATACACCAAGACTTAAGCTTCAAGTTAAAGCACGTAAAGTGGCTGCTAAAGCATCCTCCGTTCCCTTAGTACCACTTGACTTGCCTTCACATTCCTCTCGAGTGCTCGATTGGTTCCGCGACACGCTAACGGTCCGCTTTCGAGCTCACAAGTTCACAGCCTCATGGATTCTTCTCTTCACACCTCTAAGCGAAAGACACCTCCGGTCTCTGACTATACCTCAGCTTGGATCGCTAAAGTTCCACGGATGTCGCATACTGACAACGCCGATCCCTCTCATAGGGTAATCGATCCACCGTTACCAGCAGTTCCTCCCGTGCCGGCTCCCGATCACGTTCATGATTCCCCGTCTCACGACGATAGTGTACAAGATTCTTATTACTCGGCGGACCGTTCCCCTCCAGAACAGAGACCACCGTTCCTAGGGAACCCCGATCCTACTGACATCCCGTTACCCGACTTACTCAAGACGGTCGAAGGCATAGTTCCTGATTGTTTCCTGTACAAGCCTAAGCATGTTCCCAATCCCATTAGCAAGAAACGGGGACTTGCTACAGGCTATGGATTTAGTCTGCACGACCAAATCCCTCATCAACCGCCGTTACTAGGACAATCAACTACATTACTCACTACCCTGCTACGCAATGGTGGTATTCTCTTGGGTAACGGATCGACCCTTGAATTGGATAAGAAGCCACCACCTCCCAGACCCAGTCGTGAAACTTTTTTCTTTCGTCCCATTGGAGAAGGAACCGCTAACCCACGCAACTTTTACACTTACCCTGAATCAGAGTTCCTCACAACAGGCGCTAAATTCGACTTTGGTTCAGCGTTATTCCTTCCTCGTCGGGCTGTGGCTCCCATTTATGTCCTCCGAGACAACGACTGCCTTCTTCGTCTTGGCCTTCGCGCTGCCTTACAAGCAGATGTACTGAGCACAGCTGCCAACGCTCTCTGCGAACGCCTTTACACCAATCCACCTGAGGACACCAAGCAACTGGGGTTCCTCATTAACCAGGTTTTGCAACCTATCATGCGATGAATTGGTTCACGTGGGCCCTTTTTAACTCGCCATTCTTCTACGTGAAGTTGCCCTCAATACTTCCCCTTTCAAAGAAGATTGGGGAACGAGCAAAGAACCGAGCACGCTTCCACCAGCACGCTTCCCACGTTCATCATCCCCCTTTCCACAACGGTCCCAGGGACGGAGGTGCGCGCAATCCCTGGGATGATCCTCTACCCCGGATCGCTGACAACGGCAATCACCTTAACCAATCCGTACTCGAAATCTCAATTCCTATGGACATCCCTCCCCCTCCACAAGTTGTGTGTGTGTGTGTGTGGGGGGGGGGGGGGGGCAGCTTCCTTTCTACGCCAAAGCCTGGCAATCAATAACCTCGGATCCAGTCATCCTCTCCATTATTTTGGACGGCTTCAAACCAAAATTCTTGGTTTCTCCTCCGCTACAAAACCCGCCATGGGAATCGGAACCATACGCCTCGATTCCTCTTTGCACAAAAATTCTTTCATTACTTCGCAAAGCTGCGGTGCGGCTAGTACCACCACCCATCAGCCCCGGCTTTTACAGCAACATTTTTCTTTGCGACAAGAAAACTGGCGGCTCTCGCCTTATCTTCAATCTGCTCAATCGGTTCATTATAAATCCTCATTTTCAGACGGAAACAGTCTCCTCCATTCGTGAATCATTACTTCCAGGGGATTGGACAATTTCACTGGATTTGGCAGACTCATACCTTCGCATTCCCTTTCATGTCTCTGTCCGCCACCTATTTCGGTTTTTTCACGACGGAGCTGTTTACGAATTTCTCTACCTCCCGTTCGGTTTAAACGCAGCTCCTCGGATATTTACCCTCGTGCTACGACCCATCCTTGCTCATTTCCATCAACAAGGCATTCGAATTCATGCCTTTCTCGACGACTGTCTCATTCCCTATCCCAGCTCTGCAAACCTCACCACCAACGTCAACATCGCCGTGTCTCTTTTTCACCGGCTAGGCCTGGGCATCAATTTCCCGAAATCAAGACTGCAACCAGCTCAGTCCTTTGTGTTCCTAGGGTATTCTTCGATCTCATTCGAGTGTCCGTAATGCCATCACTGGAACGAATCAGCAACCACCCCCTTGCTCTTCGCTCATTCCTCCATCAACCTCTCCACTCCTTCCGGGATCTTGCATCCATCTTGGGTATCATCGATTCCTTTGTACATCTAGTACCTACGGCAGGTGGATGGCACGTCCGCTCCACCACTACCGATTACTGCAATGGGGCAATCCCCAGAAAGCCTTACTTCTGCCACCTCAAAAGATCGATCCCTCTTTTCCATTCGACACAATCAACTGGTGGCTCGATGCCACGAACCTTACTGCTTCGGTTCTCCTTCACAAACCAATTTCCAAAGTTCATCTGTTCACAGATGCTTCCCTTGTGGGATGGGGAGCTCACATCGGCAGCATGACCATCTCCAACGCATGGGAGACCGAACCAACCGAACATATCAACCTCCTGGAACTACGAGCAGTCCTCAACAGTCTCCAACATTTCCAGCCCTATGTCTCCCGCCACTTAGTTCAAGTTCACATCGACAACACAACTGCGGTTGCGCATCTACGGAAGGGCGGCGGGACCCGTTCTTGGTCTCTCCATTATCTCGCGTCTCAAATCTTCCAGTTTTGCGTTCAACACCAAATTTGTCAGCTTCCCCTTCATATACCCAGCAACCTGAATGTAATCGCCGATTCCCTTTCTCGCCTCACACCACCGACCGGCGAGTGGACACTTCACTCCGATGTTTGCAACGCTCTGTTCACTACCTGGGGTCGTCCAAAGCTGGACCTATTCGCCACGAGGTTCAATGCCAGAATTCACCACTTCGTCAGCCCGATTCCCGATCCTCGAGCGTGGGCGACAGATGCTCTCACACTCGATTGGAAACACCTGTTTGCTTACGCTTTCCCTCCCCCACGCCTATTACCCTTGGTTCTCCGCAAAATCGCCAACTCGAGCGGCCGGTTCATCCTCATTGCCCCGGATTGGCCCATGGCAGCATGGTTCCCTCTGCTCTTGAGCCTGCTCGTTGACCTTCCAAGGACACTGCCTCTCACACCGAACCTGTTATCTCAAGCCAAGGAAACGATCCTTCATCCGAACCCTCAAAGCTTCGACTTCACGGGTGTTTACTATCGTCCAGCTTCTCCGAGCAACAGGCATTTTTGAGGATGAGGCCATTCGCATCGCCTCTCGTACCGTCAGATTCTCTACCAACAAAATTTACGACATCCATTGGAAAAGCTGGTTTCATTGGTATATCGAGGAACAGGTCAATCCAGTCGATTCCCCTACGGCCGACCAGCTCTGATTCCTAACTTTGCTCTTCAAGAGCGGTTTGCGAGGATCTACAATCCTTGTTTATCGATCGGCCCTAAGTGCAGTTTTTAAGGCCGCGGGCAAATATAACCTTTTTACCGATTACCGGATTTCTTCCCTCATTCACTCGTTCCAACTTGATAAACTACGGCTTCGACGACAGTTTCCCGACTGGGACCTCTCTATCGTCCTTTCCGCATTACTCGCTTCCCCCTATGAGCCCATGGGGACCTGTCAGCTTAGCCATCTTACCAGGAAAACTGTGCCTTGGCCGCATGCTTACGTTGCGGAGAACTACAAGCTTTGTCTGCAACAGCTTCCGATTGCTTCTTCCTGGACAACTACACCAGCGTTCCGCTTACTCCACATGCTTCATTTTGGGCAATGAACTGTTCAACTGAAGGTATTCGCGTCACTGAACATGAGCTTCGTGCCATCACAGCTTCATGGGCACACTACAGCAACATTCTGATCTCTGACATCATGCAAGCAGCATCTTGCCCTACTGTTTTCACTTCCCATTACCTCTGGGATATGTCATATCATGCAGACGGACTCTATCGTATTGGGCCCTTTGTAGCCGCCCAACGCGTTCTCTGATGCAACTTCCCCTTTTCACACTCACGCCTCTGTGTAGGGAACTGGTCGCTACCTGAGGGTGCTTAGTCATATGGCGCCCATCGCCGTGACAAAGTCTGAGGAATGCTTTAAAAAAAGGTAATGTATATTTTCATGGTAACTAGAAACTCCAAAATACCAGTATTACCTGGATGATTTTGGTTTCTATTGCCTGATGAAAATATACATTACCTTGCTTCCCACCCTCCTCCCCTCATGTCGCCATCTGGGCACTATAAGGTCCGAAAAGGTGAGCAATTGAGCTCCGCTTCGGTTTATATATGAGGAGGCTGCGCAGTAGGATGCGCAGTAGGTAGCAAGGATATCTTCGATTTAATTTCGCTAGATAAAACAGCATTAGGAGAAGGGAATGCTTTAAAAAAGGTAATGTATATTTTCATCAGGCAATAGAAACCAAAATCAACCAGGTAATACTGGTATTTTGGAGTTTTTATGCACCTAAATTAATTATAAGGTTCATACATAAAGACAACTAAATAAACTAGTACACGAATAAACTACATTCCTGAACAAAGGAGAATAAAGGCATTGCCTAAACACCATACCTAGACAGAAGTTAGATTCGAATTGTAACTTTATTACGGCTCAACCCTTTTTTTTTATCGAATTAATTTTCACAACCCTTGGGCGTTTAATAGGCGAGTTACGATATTGCGTATTTTATGAAGCTGTAATAATTGGTTGCTTCCTGGTTAACTTGCAGATATTCTTCATAAAGACATCTCGGCAGGTGAAACGAATGGAGTCTATTACCATGTCGCCAGTTTATACGCATTTCTCAGAAACACTCACTGGAACATCCACTATTAGAGCTTTCAAAAAACAATCATCGTTTATTGAAGAATCAAATCGCCGTGTTGATGAAGCTCAAAGCTACTATTACACCAATTTATCATGTGCCCGGTAAGGTTTCCTTTTAACATTTTGCGTATTTCATTCTTCTTTAAACCTTGTTTAAAAAAGACAAAATTGACTTTTAAGTAACGAAGCATGCATGCCGACATATAGGAATTACATTATATGTATGACAGCCATTTTCTTTTTCTAAGGTTAAATGGTATTTTTGAGGTCGATCTGAACCGCTTTACCTTGAAACTTCTAACATTTCAACCTTGCTTGCTAGGCTTTGTAAAGAAAATGTATTGTTGAACTGGTCTTTCTGTAGCACTTCATTCATCATCTGCGTTGAATCTTATTTACTCCAAATTGAAACTTGCTAAGCGTATACTGCTTATTTATAGGTGGCTTCAAGTTCGATTAGACTTTGCTGGAAATCTAGTTGTAATATCAGCCATTTTATTTGCCGTTTTGAGGAAAGATACTATGTCCCCCAGTGCAGCTGGATTATCTATCACGTACGCACTAACAGTAAGTCAAGTTACAGTAAGTAACTGAAACAATTTCGTAATCAATTGTTGGCATGACCGGATTAATGCAAGTGGAGGCCCTGTGGACATGGTTCTTCAGACAGTAGGGCCTTTTTCATTAGCAATGTTTAGTGGTGGCCCTGATGAAGCCCCCCCCCCCCCCTCCACCCTGGAATGGAGGAGGTGATATGCGACTGCACACTCTGTCCATTGGGTAATTCAACCCTGATTGATGGTTGCTGTCATCAAGACAGGTGCAAATTTGTTGTTGTGGTTGGGCTACTTTTTTCCCTTGTTTTTAAAGAATTTCATGCGGTCATAAGGTCTTAGTTGTAACACAACTTTTAAAGAGCTCTATGGGACCCCAAAAAACAATTTTCTTTGATGGAGGGAGGAGGGGGGAGGAGCTGGTGGATCACAGGTCGAAATTGGACACATCTGTAAATATGCCACGCAACAAATTAATTTTGCCTTAAAATTTGTATCAATTGTGTAGAACATCTTGGTTCCTTTTTTCTGCCATTACAATGCATACCATACAAGTTACGCTATTTTCAAATTTTGCCACAACAATAGTTGCTTGTTAGTCTCCTTGTTACTAATTTTCGATAGACTTATGGACACTTGTTGTATCACGTATCCACTACTCATTCGTATTCTTCAGGCTGGGGTGCCAATAAAGTTGAAGGTCAAGTTGTGTGCCAATAAATGTTAGAAAACCTGAAGAAGTTGTGAGAATCCTTTATCAGAGAAAACGGTTTGCCCGAACAGGACTCGAACCCTGAACTGTGACTGCTAAAAAAAAAAAAAAAACAGGCATAGGGGGCGATTATAATGCTGTATTTAACCATTGTACAGGGTGGTCCACAAAAAACTGACGACCCAATAGTTTTAAGTCCAACGTTTCTAGTTAGCACTCCTTAGAACCAGGAGAGGACAAAACTCTTCCCGTTTGATTAGATTTGATTTCTGCCCTTTCCTGGTTCTGAGGGGTGCTAACTAGAGAAGTAGGACTTACAAACTTTTGGCCGTCAGTTTTTTGTGGACGACCCTGTAAATTATAACAAAAAATCGTCGATGCCGCAAATTAGGGCAAGCTAACACTTCAAGTCTTGACGGTAGCTTTTCCATTAAAATTTAACATTAAACGTATGCTTTGTGGGAACTACAGTAACGTTTTAGGTGTTGTCCAATTGTGGTTACATTTATTGATTTTCTACACCACCCACTAACCCGTGATGATCTAATCAGCCACATGGGTTTTTAACACTCCCCAAAACCTGAACGATAAGTGAATAGACTGGGCAATGATTGTAGCATTGCGATTAGTGAAATAAGAATTGAAACTTCCATGCTGATTCGTACAGACTCCTTCTTTCACATAATTTCACTTATGACAAATTTTAGGGTGTACTTTTCCCTCTTCCAGTCCAGTTTGCCCGAAGTTTTAATGTGAAGCCTCTAGCCTATTATCTACTTCATTTGTGACAGTGATTACTATTTTTCAGGTGACTTCATTGCTAGTATGGTGTGTACATGTTATCAGTGATTTAGAAAAGGATACGGTAGCAGTGGAAAGAATAAAGGAATACACTAAGATAAAAGATGAAGTAAGTGTTATTATAGATTACAACAGAGTTGAAAACGGAGGTTTGAAACACAGGAATGGGCAGTAGCTGCAATCTGCGTTGTTAGCCATGGCGAGTAATTTTGATATTTTTCTACACGTAGACAATTTTTATTGATTTGTGGTGTTTGAAACACATTACAAGTGACACTACCTATTGGGCGTGAAATATACCAAATTAAAGCACACTTTGTAAAAAAAAATGTTGAAGATGGTCTCCATACCATTAATTGTTAGAAATGACAATACAATTCAGCTTAATTAAATTACAACAAAACTCCTTTTTTTCATCTCTATGTTATAAACCCTCTTGGAATTAGCCTACAGAAAAGAAAAACAAAACAAGGTCTGTCCAGTAAGTGTTCATTGACTTCCTTCTTTCGGGGAGTCTTGATAATGACTGGTAAAGTCTTGGCTTAAGGTTTGTATACAAAGCAATTCATGTCAATGTGTTAGCCCTTTGTTCAGTCATCTACATCATTAAGGACTGGTGATGTGCGTGTTTGTACGTCTACTCCTCTGGAACCAAAGCACCTACAAACATAGAAGTAGGACCAAACGAAAGATAATTAAATTTCACTCAGGTTAGGACTATTTTCATCGCTGTAACTTGATATTATGATCCTCAAAAACGCGAAAATCCTTGAAAAAATAACGTCAATTTTTTTAACCCTCTTGATGTTTGTTTATGACGTCATAGTTTGTTCACGAAAACCTCCTCGATAAGAGAGATGATCTGGAAAAGGATGCAAGTAAAAAAATAACCTAAAAGGACGATGTATTTTGCACCATACCACATATAAATGTTAAAATAATGTGTATCATCTGACTTGGTGCATGGAAAAAACAGACCCATACATCTGGTTTTAAAAGGGCGTCATTTTCTTTGATCCTGAAGCACGGAAAACGAGCGATTGACCGAGCAAAACGAGCGATTGACCGAGCAAAACGAGCGATTTACACGTAAACTAAACCTTTTCAATGTGTGTCTCGCTTTGCTCTCGCAATATTTCATCTCTCACCTCCGTAGGAGATTACATCTGATGTTCTGCAGATGTTTCTCCAAGTGAGGGATCATCAGAAAGTGAAGTGATGGAAAAATCTGTACTGAGCAGGACGTAAAGAACAATATTCTTAACATAAGTAAAACAAGAAAACCCATACAAAGTGTGCACTAACACAAATTACAAGTGATGTGTGGTTCTTGGTGGTTACATTGATTCAGTCACGTTTCTGAGGAAATGTTTGTGAGGAAATCGGCATTTGTCATCAGAACAGCGCTTTTCTGATAAATTGCGTGACCTTTTTGCTTGCCTCCTTGGACGTAAAAAAAAAAAAAAAATTACCTTCTCCTCTTTGCTCTCTCTCAATCTTTCATCTCTCCCCTTCATTGGGAATTACTTCTGGAGGAGAAGACGTACAGATGTGCTAACAAATCGTATGTTTTGAATGATATAGGTGAAATGCAGGCGAGCTTATGAATGTGATGGACGGACGAACTGTGAGCAATAATTACAATTAGTTTGCGTCGAAATAATCAGCACATGATTTTGTGATGCTCTTGGAATCATAGAAATTACTGGAAGCATCGATCGACACGCACGTAGCTCGCAGATGGCCAAACTGTTGGAATGATTTATGGTTATCATTTGTTTAAGCAGTGAAGATTTAGGAAAAACGCTTACTGCACTCTGACCATTTTCTTGATCGTTTTACACGTGGAATGTCTGTCAGCAGCACAAGAGTTGCTAGATGAAAGCTCCTCGAGCGTAGCGAGACGACGCGGAATGAACGAACGAAGCGAGCGATTCTGCTAGTAATAATTATGGTCGTGGCGAAACAAATTGCACCCAGTTGTTGTCCACGTGGATGGGGATTGGTTCGGCTGCACAATGTCTCATTCCAATTTGGTTCCATTCCAACTAAAGCCGACAACCTTATTTTGACCAGGAGGCATTTGCAACATTCGACAAGACCGTGAGAAGATTCCCCCATCTGACTCTGCCAACACGTTGAGGATGGCTCAGCCCTAATGGCCAGCCCATGCATTCTAAAATAAAATATTAGCTCTAGAAAATTCATGTTAGTGAATGTTATTCATGGTTTTCAACCTTTAACTTATCGTGATTTGCTATTGTGCTTTTGGCTCCTGTGTTGTGTTGGTGTGTTTAAAATTTTGTTTTGCTCTCTACCATTTACAAATGAACAAATACACCCTGCCCTTAGGCACTCACAAACGCTGATATGATACGTCCGTTTTTTCCAAGTTCACGAATCTTAAAATCCTAATTAAGAAGCAAGGTATACGAAGCAATTAAATAAAACTGGCAAACATGGACTTCACGTGCGAGCATGTTTAATTAAAATTAGCCGAAATTGTCGAGCCACATACTCTTTTCCTCAGAGGCTACAGGAAAAAATTACAAAAAAACGCTACATAAAATGTGAAAATCCACAATGAAAATGTAATGAAATTCATTCACAGGCTACTTAAATCTTAAACAAAGGAAGATAGTCATGAATGCTACTAGCGAGTCCCCAATCATGGAAAATTGACACGCTATTGTGTAAAAAAAATACTGAAAAATAAAACGAAGTAAACGGTGTGCATTGTGAACTGGCCTTGTGCGGATACAAGATACACTAACCTGAGAAAGAAAGAAAGAAAGAAAAGACAACCGCACCAACTGGGATTCGAACCCAGGTCTTCTTGCTGACTAGGCCAGAATCTCAAACCACTGCGCTATCGGAACAGATCCTGGCTACAGTTTACCGAGCTTGGTACCCATTCAGTCTTTCTAAGTGTTGACCTAACAAAAAGTCATAAACATACATATTAGGAGGGAAAGCAGCTTTCAGTCATGGCCTCCACACTCAGCAATCAT